>VDFB02321382.1:0-21609 GCA_007258455.2 Sequoia sempervirens | reverse complement strand
TGTTCTGCATTGCAAAATTCTCCAAAATATCCATGTAAATGGCCTTGAATTCACTTTTATAAGACAAGGAAGAAACAAGCTTCAAGCCAAATACACATGTCAAATTTTCATTTGACATTCTATATTACATTTCAAAATATGAGCACAACTACTCGTGGATAGAATACTCCTAGGAAAAATACAATTATATTTACTTGTTACAATCTTTGTCCCTCCCAAAAGTATCTGATGTTGATAGTTGATGTCTTTGTCACTTCATTATTTATTCTTTGTTGTTGAAGGGACAAGAAAGTGACTTAGAAAGTAAGACAAGAATGTCAGTTCACTAGAAGACAAAACTCTTTTTTTTGAAGTTGTTACTATTGGAGGTGCTAAGTAAGCATGTAAGAAAAAATAATAATTCCACATCACTAAGGAAGCTTTATAACTCTAGAAGATCATTTTATTTTTATTCCAAGAATCATACTCCTCCTCTGCTATCCATTTGAATTCCATAAATTCATCAAGTTTGTTTCTGTATGTGCCATATCTTTTGACAACCTAGTTTTCTTCCTTATCAAAATCCTCTAAAAATCTACTTGTAAACCATAACGTGTCCATGCTCCTCTTCATTAAATCAATATCAACTGAATTATCTTCACAAATAATAAGATCTTTATTTGCAACAAAATTCTCCATCTGGGACCTCCACTGCTCATATGGTTTGACTCCTTCATTACTATCTAAAATTCTTGACAAAGACCAAGATCACTTTCATCAAAATCTTGGAGTATTTCCCTTATTCTTTTTTTCTATGGGGTCCACCATTCCTTGATAATCAGTTATTCCTTTCACCATTCAGTATGTTGGGATGATCTTCTTTGGCTTATTTGGATCATGAGTTGATCCCTTGATCATGCTAGCTAAAGCACTGAGCCTAGGAAGCCACACTTGCATTAATGGGACTTCCACTATTCTATCCTCTCAAACATATCAATTATTATCATCATCAAGGAGTACTTTTTGTGTACACTATATATTATCATTGTTGTTTTCCCATTAAATGTTCCAATACATTAGTCATTATAAGCACATTATTTTCATGCTTATCTTCCTCATAAAGCTCCAATATCTCATCATAATATTTTAACAGTTTAATCAAGTCCTTTCTATTTATCCTTGTTCTTGATGGTAGGGTAGAAAAAGTGCCTGGAACTAATGGTCTATCTTCATTATAAACAACCATTTCTATATATTTATGTGGAGGAGGTTGTGGTGAATAAGGGGGTGGAATAACTAGTTGAACTTGTTGCATAGCTTGTGGTTGCCGATTTTGTAACATATCCACTAGTATTTCCAATTTTGTAATATTTTTCCTATCCTTATTATACTCAATAATTAAATCATTGCACCTATTTGTTTCTTGGTCATACTTTTCCTATAAAGATTTTGTTGTTTCCTTGCTAAATTTGGAAACATTAACAAGCAACGTGGTTGCTTCAACTGTCGAATTATTTGAAACTTTTTTTATTATCAAGGCCCCTCTTAAATCATCAGCAGGCTCTACAAATGTTGGCTTGTTTGTATTTGGTGCAAGTTCTCAAATAGCCAAAGTATCCCATTTTTGGCTAAATGTTGATCTAGATAGCGCACATAGCACCTCATACTCAATGAAAAATAACTGAGCATCATGTTTTCTCACTTTATCAAGGGATATAGTAGATGATATATCCCACTCAAGCAATAGGAGAATACCACTTTCCTTACAAGTTTTATTCCCTCATCAGACATCATTTCCCTTTGCTCTAATTTAATTTGGAGCACCAATATTTTTAATATTTCCTCCCTTGGCTACTCAGGGAATTTAGCCATTTCCTCATTTAGCCTCCTTTGATAATCATTTCTCTTGGTTTTCCATAAAAATTCCTTAAACACATTACTTTTAACAAAAATGTCATCATCCATAAAATTCTTGCAAGCCTCATTCCTGAAACCATCTACATTATCAACTCCATGCCAATATTTATTTTGACCTCCTAATCCTAATTTTTAAAGAACCAATGAATCCTTTAGAGTCAAAATTCTAGCCTTGCAAGGCTTCATCTTTAGAGGATTGGGTAAATCAAGGATTTTTCTCCACCTCCCTTTTCCCATAGAAAAATCTAAAAACATTGTGACTAAAGGGAAGATAGAACCTTTCTTTTGATTAGCCAAACAGAGTTCTTCAGTCCATCCCAACTGCTACATCACCTCAAGAAAACCAAATCTCAATGGTACAAATATTGGAAAAACATGTGGGGCCACATTGGTCCCATACACCCTTAGAAGGGTGTATTTTGAATGCACAATAGACTCACCCTAGTTATGTTTCATTCCTAGCTCAAGAATTCTTTCCATTGGCCTAAAAAAATCATGTAACTCCTTAGGAATCTTTGACACTTCTCTCAAATAGCATTTTATCTTTGCAGAAAAAAATCTAGTGAAGGGCACAAAACATGATTGGGAGTAGTGCTTATGTAAAAAATGTGTCCACATTTGGATAGGGAGGTCAACACCTTTTTCATCCTTCATTGTTATTTGAAATACTAGACCCAAATCCTTCCTTCCCCAAGCTAGAAAATATGGAATAGAAGTGAGTACCACTTGAACATGACTCCATTTTCTCCATTCTTAATGGCCAACAATGCCTTGTGAATGGCATCTAATAGGTATGTGGCAAAGTCATATTCCTCATTGACCATCAAGTTTTGTATGTTGGTTGCCATGAACATAAAATCCACTGGCATCTTTTGCAAAGGAACAGACCCTAGAACTTTGCAGAGTGTATAATAAATTTTGACAAAGTACCCCTCAATACATCAACTCGGAAAGGTTCCTAGCCTGTGAGGGAGATTTTGACCATTTTTCTATTTTTCTCTTTCACCCAGAACCTTGGTAGCAACATAATCCTATAGGTGCTTTTATTTTTATCATATTATCTCTTTAATTCTTCAAGTTTGATGGGATTATTGGCATTAGGGTTCAATTTAAAGACATCAATCATTGACTATATGTCCAATTTTACCATCTCAACACTCAAGTGTGTTCCTATGTAAGTTTGGTATACTCATCATAATTGGCCACAATTGCTTTGACCATGTCAATATCAAGGTATACATTTAGGATGGCCAATTTTCCTAAATACAGATTTCAACAATTATAGCTTGGGACAAGGGAATTCCTCTTCCCATATTAGTACTTGAAAAACTCCCAACCAAAAACTTTCATCTTTGCATCTTTAACCCCATAATAACTATCAACCAAACCTTTATCAGGTCCCAAGCCCTATAATTTTAGTTTATTGTTGACCCTATCATTCCTTGAACCAAGAAATTAGGCAAGAAGGTCATCATGGATGGATCTTTTTGGTGTGGAACCAGAGGATTGTGCCTTGGGGAGAGAAATTTTGATTGTAATTTGGTGAGATTAGGGCTCCCTAAGATATTTCTAGGGTTTAACTAGCAATTCATGGGTTTTGACACAATTGAAAAAATAAAACTAGGGATAATTTATGAACACTTGAATGCAAGAAATGAAATGAAAACCCTACGGTAACCTAAGAATGCAGTTTCAAACCTAAAACTAGCAATTACATGCAATTTTGTAGAAACTTGAGAAGGTATTGAACATATTCTTACTTACAGGTGTGTGGATGGAAAAAACACTAATTTTCTAATGTAAGGAGCTTGAACTTTGCTGAATTTGATCTCCTTTCCCTTCTAAATACTTTGGTAATTTTATAGCAATGCATTAAAGCATGATTTTATGGAAAGGGTGTTAAATTAAGGCCATATGGCATCTTTTCTTCCATTAATCTTCACTCATGCAAACCAGAATAACTTCATCTACCTATTTCTTTGATTTTGAATTTTAGCCATTGAGCACTGGCTGATCTATTTGATTGCACAACCTTGATGAAGTCAACTTCACGTCTTAGAAAACTTGATTGGTTATGAAAATGGCATCATCCAATAGTATATTGCCATGTGGAAATTCTCCTTACATGTCATCACAGGCCCCACCACCTTTGGAAACATCAATAGAACTAATGTGTCATCTCCCCACACCACATAGTCATGCAGAATAGTAGAGAAGGCCTTCAAATATTACCACATGTCCAATATGTGCGCTAGCTAACCCTCTTGTGTGTTGCCTTTACTTAGGAAAATTTTCATCATTTGCATATTCTTCTACAATCTTGGATGGTTTAGATTAAAATATCTTCATCAAGCTTCACCAAAATGTTGCGATGTGTTCCAAGATGCACACATTTTATTTTTCCCTTGTATGCCTCCATACTTAGCAAAATTCTTTTCCATACCTTAATCCTTGATCAGACGACTGAGAACCTACCACTTGGCATCTTCCTATACCACCACGTTCAACCAAGGCCTTCATAGATGATCCCCTATGGAATGGCAAGGAATGGCTAGGATGGTGCCACATGGCACCATTAGAGCCCTTAGATCATGGGCCCACAAATATCCTTGCATAAACCTTGCAAATATATTTGAACGAGATGGAAACATGGTGCCCTCTTGCAGTACCACACATATTTTATAATGAATATTTTAATTAATGCAGGCCAGTAGGGACCAATGAAGATCAAACACATGGCACTGTGGAACCAAACAGTGCTTAATACATTTGTACAACACATGCTTAAAGTTATGACTTAAGAAGGGGTCATTTACTAGGTTGATGAATGATTAAGGAAAAAATATAACTTATAGACTTAGGCTTTAGACTTTAGACTTTAGGAAAAATATTTTCATGACCCACATGAAAAATTTGACAATTATTTTAAAAGGAGAGGCGACGAGTAAGACTAGGACTTGGGGTTGATAAACACCTGACTTTAATGCATCAAGTGGTAACTTATATGATTGGAAACTAATAACAAGTTAATGAGTGAGTAGAAAAAATGGCTAAGGCATCGAGATATTAGGGTTAAAAAGGGTTTATCACTCTGGTGAACTCTAAACATAGGATAAGATAAACCCTAAATTGCAGATGACCATCATAACATTCAAAATTTTGAAATGAATGACCAAGACAACAAAATTCTTCATAAGTCCTATCAAGCTTCAATGATACTTCTAATATAGGTGAATAGTTTATGCTAACACCTTTCAATCATTATTATCTTTAGTCACCATACAACTCTTGTTAAAGGTTTTGTAAATGGTATAATTAGATAAGTGTACTTATTGTGGGAAAAAAATTAAGGTTAAAAAAACTTGAGTTAAACTAGTATCAATACGGGTAACCTTCCAAAAAGTTTCAATACATCACTCTTGTAGGAATTACATAAATATAATGAATACAAAGTGAAAAAATTCATAGTCATGAGAAATAAATTCCTTTTGAATAACTACTCATCATCACATTATTTGATACTTCAAAAAATCACCACCTATATAAAGGTGCAAAATACTATTCATCATCACATATTTAAGACACTATATTAATATAATACATAATAGATTATTTTAATGCAACACATAGTTTCCTAAACTTTAACAAATTATTAGTGTTATATTTGTTAACAATTACATAATAAAATTGTGTGAAACATCCCATATTATATTTAGACTAGCCTTCACATTACCCAATGTAACTCTATGTGAGGATGCTCAAAGATAAATTCTAGCACATATATTATTTTCATTTTTCTACATGTTAATATTCCCTATCTCCCTAAATATTCGTCTATTGTTCATGTTTTTCTTATTTCAATTGATACAATGGAAACAATATACCTCTAAACCATTTTTATATCTTTGTGTTTTCTCTCATTGTCACTTCTCCTTTAGCCCTACCAATTTAAAGTGTAATGTATTCTCTAAAAATATCTATATGATCTCCCTCCTCTTTTCCATTATTTAGTTGGATTATATATCATCTCAATCTTTTATTTGTGTGAAAAATGTTTATTCTCCTAAAATTTATAAGTTTCCACAATCCATGATTAAATAGAGAAAAAAATGATTGAAATTCTATGTGATTTTTTACATCAACATTTTAGATCATACTCCATGATCCATCATCATGATTTTGTGCAGATAGAGATCTAAAAAAATAAAATAGAGTAGAAGACTTGGAAAAATTAATAAATAGGTGAGGGGTTGGGAAACACAAAACTCGAGAAAAATTAAGAGAATCACAACAAAAATAATTAAAAATACACAAAAAATGTTGGTATGTGGCGACTGATCATGCTATATTGTACACTCTTCATGTATCCTCATCAGGGTTTGGGGCTGGGTCGGGCCCCACATGGGGGTTCGGGGGTGGTAGCCTATGAGAATTTTTTTTCCTACTTTTTCGCGTCATCACCGAAAAAGGAAAAATCACCAAAAAAAGGTAAAAACTGACTTTGTAGAACCCTAATTCTAGAAGCTTCTAAAAGCTTGTTATAAGCTATTGGGATGGGGAGTTACATGTATGCGAAGGCAATTATTCGTGAGATTGTAATAGGTTTTTTTGCACTGGATAATAAAATCATTGGATGACTGTGGTTTTGTGGATGTAGTTCGGATTGGGTGAACCATGCTAAATTATTTGTGTTAATTTTTCTGTGTGCTTTATTTCTCTATTTTATTGATTAAATATGCATTTAACTTGTTAGATATCTGCCTTCTAACCCTAACAAAAAATTATATCAATAAATAAAATAAAATAAAAGTTAAGAAATTGAGACTATAATATTATACCTCTATTAATGTAATAGAAACCACAATTAAATTATATTATGAATCATATTATGTAATAATGTAAATTAAAATTCCTAAGATACTACTTGTAGAATTATAGTCTTTAAAAATATACACATTAAGCTTATAAAATTGGACAAAATTTTAATTAATTGGCCATTAAAATAAATGGAACAAAAGAATGTTAGATAATAAAAGACTAACAAGACATAAATTAAATAACCAATAGCATATTAAATATGCAATAAACTAAAGAATCCAACAAATAAATGAAAAAGGGAACACTGAAGAAAAAGACATATAAAATGAACTAGATAATAATATAGACTATTATGATAATCATTTAAAATGCTAAGAACAAAGAGAAAGGAAAAAAAAGATATGAAATAATGAAACCAAAAAGGTAGAAGACAATTGAAATAATAGATGGTAACAATATTAAGGAAGGTCAAAAAGGATAATAGAATTATTAAATTACACTAAAATATTACTAATATGCAGAAAGAAAAAAATTAATGAATAATATTATTAGAGGTGATCCAAGGATCAACAAGACTAACAACTATTAAGTATGACAAGTACTTTAAAATAGCTTAAAATAATATAGAGAACCAAGCCTATTAATAAGGACCATTAAATGGGCGGTGGGCCTAACTCGATTGGTTAAAGCATCTTGTTGTAGGAAAGAGGTCACGAGGTCTAGTCTCTTCACTGTCACTATGGTACTGGAGGGCATGTCACACCAACATCATTGGTCATGTGAAAAAGTTTGTCAGATGCACTACATTTTATAGGGGGCGGTTACCTAATTTTGATTCCTATAGTCTAAAATAAAAATAAAAATAAAATAAGAACCACTAAAGGAAAACAAAGAATAATAAGCATACTCAAAACCTAAGAAGAAAATAATATAATAATAGTGAAAAAGAATTATGAAATATATTAGTAAGATTTTTAATTGCTAAAAATATTAAATAAAGCAGTTTTAAAATATTAATATTACTGAAAGATAAATAATTCACAAACTATCCTAAGAAGAAAAAATAAAAATAAAAAAGGCTAAAAGGACACCAAAGAAGTTAGAAAAATTAGCAAAATAAGAAAGAAAAAAGATAAACAAAAGAGAAAAATTAAAGACCAATGAAATAAAATAAAATAGAGTAAAAACTGCAAGGGGATTGAAATTAAAAAGTAAAAAGAACCAAATTGGAAAAAGGATGAGAATTAAGACCAACCTATTATATTAATAAGACCAATAGACTACATAGAGCATATAATAATAATATTGGTTAGAGAAACAAAAAAAAAACACAATTAAAAATCAAAATAAGAAAACAAAAAATTAAAATGCAAAATAAAGAAAGAAAGACAATAAAAATTACTAATATGAACAAAAGATAAGATAAAAATTAAATTAAAAAATTGAAAGAAAGAATAAAAGAAAAAAATAAAATAAAGAAAGCAACAAAAAATAAAGAAAGACAAATAGAAAGAGTAAGAATTTAATATAGAGGATAGACCCAATAACGACAATAAAGGGGAGAAAAATAAAATATTACAATGAACCAATTTAAAAACAAAGAATTAAATAGCAAGGTAAATGAGATACACATAAATATGAGGTCAAATACTATTGGGATTAAGGTGTCTCAACCTTTGAGTCCTAGCATTATTTTTTGGGATAAATATTTATGCAAATATTGATATATCCTAAGTTGCCAACTATAATAGTTGTCATAACACTTAATGGGACTTGTCGAGGAGTGTTTGTTGGAAATATGAAGCCTTGCAACATGAGTATGAAGTAAATATAGCTTGTTCTAGATGTTCTAGTGTTGTCATTGATGTCAACATTATGTCAACATTATGGGAAGCATGTTTGGTATACCAATAGCTAATCTCTACCGGAAGTGTTCTTTACTGATAACCCAATGCATTGGTTTTTGAGTTAGGAATTCACCAAAAGAAGAGATATGAATATGCTCTCTTAACCTTATTATTATGACTCATTCATTTAGCTATATCCAGAAGTTTGGGAAATTTTGTGTTGTTCACAAAAAGTTTCAATGATAGAGTTTAACTCTGTACACTATAGTTGTCTCTCTGTTTAGTATACTAGTGTGGGAGACTTAACATTTTCTTAAGAAGAACATTTTGATGTTGCGGTTCTAATGGTGATCTCTTTGATGTTAATGTGATGAGAAACTAAAGTAATATTGGATCCAAGAAATGTTTACCTTGAGATGTGTGTGTTTGCGTGTTGGTTTGGTGTTTTTGTGATTAGGTCATATTCTTGGCCGACCTAATATTTGACATGCATTAAGAAGATTAATTATACTTTGAAAATTTTAGTTGGATCCCTTACTGATCTATGCTGACTTGATATGATACACCATATGGATAAAAGTGTTTTGAATTTTATTTGGTTCTGACAAGAGCTATTTTGATTGATTTATTTACATCTAATTAGGCCAACCTAATTGATGTATGAGACATACTTTTATATATATGTGAGAAATTTTGGAGTTGAAGGAGACATGAATGTGAAGGAGAGAAGAAGGTGTAAGTGTGTGAAGAGTTTTGAGCTTAAATGATCTATCAGATGCAAGCAATATATTGTGGAGAAGTCAAGGAAAGGAGTAGAATCATTGTGTGAATACTGTGCAGAGTAGTACTTCTCATTTAGATCTTTATTGGAACTAAACTCAACACATAAGGTGTATTCCATCAGTTCATACTTTTGGCAGTGAGCCAAATTTGTTTATATCTTGGCGGTTAGCCATATATTTTGTATTATGGTTGTGAGCCTTTCTAAGGACAGTGAGCCCTATAATATTCTATATCTAGATATATTATATTATGAGCTAATCCTCATCGTGGTTTTTCCCAATTTGGTTTTTCCATGCAAAAAATATGGTGTTGATGTGTTTTGTGGTGTCATATTCATTGCAATTTCTTCATTCTTGTTTGTAGTTATATGTGGTTTAATAATTGGATGGTTTGCAGCTAAATGGTTTAATGGAATACTGATTCACCCCCTTCTCAATATTCTGGATTATCCACATTGTTATATCCTACATGCAAGGTGTAGAGCTTAATGGAGTGCCACTTGTCACCTAAGCACTTCATGGGAGACCTTTTATTTTTTCCTACTTCATGGAGATGTGTCATAGTGACACTTGTCACTTGGGTGCTCATTTGGAGATAGGAATCTGTAAAAACTTTTTAGAGTTTCACAGTGGTGACATGTGTCATGGCATTGTTGAGTTAACTATGGCATGTACCTACTTTTGTGGAAGTTGGCGCCCACTTTGAAAATTCAAGGTTGGAAGTTTTTATTTGCAAGGGGAGTTGTGTATGGGTGCAATTTATATTCCCACTTAAGTCAACTTGCAATATGGATGCCCAATTTTTTGATAGGTTCTTTTTTGCATGTGCATGTTGCATGCTTTTTCAAGGAGCGCCTTTCTTATTGCATGTTAATGCATGGGCATGGGTTTGAGAAAACTTCTATCTAGGGCACAATACACTCTATATATACATGTATTTTGCTAGAGGAGTTATGAGCGAAGATTGATATTTATAGGTGTTATGCTGCCTGAATTATGTTAGAGATGAAACAAGATGTAAATATCTTGTAATGGCCTTGAGCTTGAAGAATGTATTGTAAATATTTCCTTACTAAATAATATATTAGTTTTGTGATTTTGAAGTAGATTTTTTACTCGAAAGGGTTTTCTCCACATAAATATATGTTTCCTTTCTCTTTTGTTCTTGTTTGTTTCTATGTGTTTGTAATGATATTGAAACTACTTGATTTGGAAATATTTGCTACTTGATCTAAAAATATCTAAAACTTAATTGCAACATCTTTCCTTTAAGAGTTAACAGTGGGAAAATAACTGTCAATTTCTGCTTAAGGCATAGTAGTATATACTTTTGAGGTCCCAAAATTAAAATGAATGTTACTAAAGGCACATACTGATCCTAGATGACTTTATGAGAAGCCCATTTTCCTAAAAAATTGTATAAGAGCTTAGCTCTAGTTTTTCATGTGCTTTCATGTGCATGTATGTAGTTTGCATGTACTTGCATGTTCTTGCATGGTGATGCATGTGTTGTTTGGAGTTTTAGGTATTCCTTCTATTGATTCCTTAGCCTTAGAGGCTTGAGGGAATTTGAGCTAAAGGAATGGGTTGATTGTTATTCTTTGGTGAGTGAAAGAATTTTGGTTGTTTTAGCGCTCTTAAATAGTAGCGCTACCAGCCATGACGGCTGAGACGCAGTAGCGGTACTTGATCTATTATCATTGAGAAATAATGTTGATTCCAGGTTCAAATCTCGAACCCGATGCAAAACGTTACTACACTTCATGGTCATGTGGAGAAAATATTCATATTTGGGTGCCCTGCTACCCCCGCATATGGACATACTTGTCAGACAGTGGCGTTGTGCTTGTATTAAAGGCTTTTCAGTTCCCGCATTGGAAGAACCGGCGAGCATCCCCCTAACGTATTTTAGGCGAGTGGGAGTCATCATTGATGATCGTAGTGATTTCGAATAACCGAGATTCTCTCAATGTACTTCGGCAGTGGGTGAGCTTCAGCCCTTATAAATGCTTCTGAGCCATTAGATCCTCTACTTCTCTCACGGATGCTCGTAAAGCCAGGCTGGCTCAAAATTCATTGTTCCTTTAGATCCATCGTTTTATAAAATCTTCCATTTAGAATCTATAGTGATGCATATTCATGATAATCCATTATTTTGGATTAACTGCTATGTTTTCTCTTTGACCTTTGGATCTACTAGATGATATGTGGATGTGTATTTTCATGTGTGTTGGAAAACATGGTAGTTTTATAGTTTTTTCCATGCTCAAGAAAAACTTGCAATTTTATAGACTCGCAACAACTATTTCTGTGTGTATTGCGGTCTCTGGAGATTTGATGAAAGATATGATTCGCGCTCTACGCTCACGCACGGTTTGAGTATAGTTTAGGGATATTACTGCGCGGAGATTCTTCGGCAAGTATCATTCCAACGCATTTCTTTTTTGGTGACCCTGGGGTCTTTAGCTATGGGTGCCCGTTGTTGTGGTTTTGGAAAATCAAATCTGTTGGTTATTCGGTGTTTGAGTCATGAAAAGATACATTATATATTCTCTAATATCCTATTTTTGCATGTTACTAATATGATGATGGGTTTTCATGTTCAATGTTTGGGATATTTGAGTTATGTAGTTTATGGATTAGCTACTCATTGGCTACAATAAGATAACTTGGATATGGATTGTTTATATCCACAAGATTGGTTCAAAGTTGATATAGAATTCATTAGTTAACCTTCTCTATGGTTGTTTGTATATTTGTATGTTTTGCATTGGGATGAGAGGATGGATGTTGAGTACCTAGATAGTCTATTGTGGGGAATCATAGCATGTTTTATCAAAATGTCATGGATAGCTTGGATATACTATTTTGTGCGAGCTATTGTGATAATGATGGTGTATTTCCTTTCCTTGAAGATCTTGGTACCACTTGATATTATTGTCAGATGGACATGTGGGTGTGTGGACCTAGAGGATCTTTAGATTAGGATATGGTTGAGTCATAATTCTTAGAGAGATCGGTATCACTATTTAGTGGGAGATTTAGAAGTGACTATGGATTCATCACTTTGGTATATTGATCTTTCTTTAATGTTACGCATGTTATTAGGGAGGGAGCCTGCATCCCTTTGCTGCGTTCTTTTAGTAATTTCGCGAAATTATCATATGAGGATGCTCCTCATCTCTTAGACGAAGACGCATTTCATCTTAATGGAGGACTATCAGAGTCTTTGGTTGGGGTGTCGGTAATTCTTTGACAGGTGATGATTGTTTAGAGTATTTTGCTAGTATGTCATGGTATACTCTTGATGGTGTATTAGAGTTTTGGCATATTACATCTCTCTTAAGACCATGGTTTGTTCAATTGGAGCATGTTATCTCCTTGGAGGAGATGGTGATCATCTGATGAGAGTATGGTGTTGAACACCCAAAATACTGAGAGGGAGGGTGAATCAATATTCCTTTAAACCAATTAAATATATGTCATCAAATTATCAAAATAAATAGAATTTCAATGATGAATGAAAACATGAAGGCATCCAAAAATCACATGACACATTAACACCAATATTTTTATGTGGAAAAACCAATATGGGAAAACCTACGGTGAGGGTTAGCTCACAATAAATTATATCTAGATATAAGATATTATGTAAATGCTCATTGCCAGGTGGACTTGCTGTCCATGTGAACTCACTTACCATAAAAAATAAGAAAGATAGAAAGAAGGGGCAGATACACATCCTATTTGAATTGATACAATAGCATCTATCATATGTTGGATTACAGTTCCAATGAAGCACACAATAATCTTCACGCAGATTTGAAACAATACTCTGCTCTGCTCACAATATGCTCAACTCTGATTACATTCGCATCACACACATGTAGGTGAGGCACCATACATGTCATATGTCTCTCATTAGTCACATGAAATTTTCTTTCTCTATCACAACAGCATCATCATCATCAACCTTATTTCCTCATCTCTCTAAAACTCTATTCAAAGTTAATCTCCTCTATATATCCATGTCAAGTGTAACTTCAAGTAGGTCGGCCTAATTCAAAGTAACACACAAAATTAAACATGTTTTCCTCAAAAAAAATTATCCATATCTCGCACCATAATTCAAAATTCAATTCACCTTAATGTAGGTCAGGATGGACCTAATATAGATCCCACATAAGATAAAGTTGCTTGTCCTCCACAAAACATCAAACATGTTAGGTTGGCCTAAAATAAGACCTAAACACAAAATCTACATATGTACATACAATTCGCCACATGTGTGACTTCAAAAATTGATCTTCCTTTGAATTTCCATTCATCTAACAACTAATAGCTTATCCTCATCATTGTAGAACAAAATAATTATCCGCAAAGAAATGTGAAATCTCGCACACTGATACACTATACAAGGAATGACTGTAATATACAGAGCTGAACTCTGTCATCCATATCTTTTGGAATACTTCACAAAATGTCACCAAATATTGAATGTAGATACACTTGATGATCTCAAAACTATAGTTAAAATCACATAGTGACATACCAACTTGTGGTGGATTGTAAACCCAAAAATTGATGCACTGAACCGTAATACTGCCAAAAGAAATACTTAACCAAATTCCTATATAACCATATTTTTTGGATCAAATTGTTTTGTCCAAATGTCTTCAAGAATACTTCCAATTCATGCTAAAACGATCATAAATTTTTTGACATCAATGACAACACTAGATCATACAATACATGGACCTCATCTTGATGCTGAATAACATCAACAATGAAAAACTTCCAAGAATCTCCCAAAAAATCTCCCCCTTTTCATTGATGACAACATGCATGTCAAAAAAATTTTCTAAAAAAGTTGTCTCTCCTCTTTACACATATTTCTCCCAAAAGTTCTTTCTCAATATCTTTACAAATATTTCTCCAAATGTTTTTCCCCATATCTCTCCCCTTTGACATCAATGGAAAAGGTGTACAAAAAAAACTTGTATACTCCTCCTTAGATATATATGTGAGAAAAAGTAATTGGAAGAGTGTGTTGATTCCCCATCAAGGAGTTAACCAAAAAATTCTATACCTTTTGCATATATGAAAAAGAATCTTAAGATTTGAATACGCATAAGAGTGAAAATTGTCAACCTAAATATGTTGACCCTTGAAGCTTCTGCATAATGACTTTCCAAGTGGATCTTCCTTCTTCCCACTGTTCATTTTTTGTTGCAAGTATTCTATGTTGTAACTCAAGCTTCACCAAAATTTATTTTCCTTCTTCTAGAGTATAGGGGTTAAGATTTATCTTTGAAATTCTGTTTGTATTGGAAAGGGAACTTGAGACAAGTATATGCTTTATTTTCACCAAGTTCCTTAGCATTTTGAATTGTCAAATTATTTCTTCCTTTTGGCTTTACAGAGTAAAGTATTCTTCATGTAAGGTCACTAGAGCAATCCAGGTCTTATCATCTCTATCTTGTACCGGGTCATATGTGTTTGATGCATAGCTTACCTATGTCTCAATTGTATTTATAGCATCCTTTATGCTTTGTGTAACATTGGGCCACTTCATACAATATAGAAATAGATTCCTTGCTTCCTCTTCACAAGAATCAACATCCTTCAAACTCTCTTCCACTCTGTTGTGTGTAGATGCACACTTTTATGTGATGTCCAATAGCTTCTTCTTTGCAATCCATACTTCAAATTTTGCTTCAATTTGTTCTCCTAGTCTGGAGGCACATTATTTGAAGTTCTAAATTATCTCTTGTGGTGTCTTTTCAGCTACACTAATCTCATGATCATGTTGAGCATCATCTACATTTTCTTTAGAGGTTACATTGTTGCTAATTCTTTTTTTCCTAATGAATTTTTGCTTAACTCTCCTTGTGGTTTTCTTCTCTTTTATCTTGATGGCATGGAATATTGAAGGACCACCTATGGATCTCCTCTTCTTACCAGCTACAGGTAGAGATGCAACAACCGATCTCCTAGAGCTACTGAAGGCCTCTTCTATACTCATGTTAGCTTTAGCTCTTTTTATAGCCGCCCTAATAGAGTCCTTTGAAATGCCAAACTCTCTAGCATATGGTTCTACCTCAACATCAATCTGTTTCTTTATTTATGATTTATTAAATTTCTGAGAAACTTCCATTGTCTTCTCTCTAAAGTTTCCAAATCTTGGTTTGGTAGGATCCTTAAGACTATTCAACGACACTTTAGGACAACCAATAGCTACTTCTTCTATCACTTCATAACCAAACTTTGGGACCCAAACAGTTCTGGGTTCAAAACTTCAACTTCTTCCATCATGTAGTAATCAGTAAAGACCAAAAATATAATGTCATTCATGTATTTTCTTACCACATCTCTCAAAATAATCTATCTCATATTCATTCTCCTTTGGAACATTGCAAAGAATGTTGTAATGGCATCACCTTGAGCATCCATATCTCCAAGATTTCTTATGTAGTCTCTTATTTGATGAGCAACAGGATTTTCATTCGACCAATCAACCTTTCCAACTACCAAAAATTCCTTCATAAAGTAGAAAATCAAACATTTTATCAATGTGTCATACTTGAATATATGCTTTTTCTTCTTAATATCTTTTAGGTTCTCCATCAATTGTTGCTAGAGCAACTTAGAAAGGTCGTATTCGCCATTTTTCTCAATCATATCCATTTCCATATGAATTGTGATGGTAGAAACTAACTTGTCTCCATAAATCATATGTCCAATAACCATTGTTGTATACTTAATTGTTGGATTTCTGATAAGGTTTATTGTAGTACCCGTTTCCAACATTATTTCTTTGTTCTTGGTGGATTTTGAATTGAATCTCTTGGTCTAGCTGTAATTCATGCCAGCTTATTTCTCTCTTAATCTCCACTTTGTAACGAGACTAATCCATATGAATTATCATGAATTCTTACCATCACATTCTAATACATCGCCTCATTGTTAGCTGTGTTCCAGCTGCAACACATCTGGCTCTTCCTCCCAAGGACATTTACTTGGTTTCAGCGTGTGTAATCTTCTCCTAATAATTCATCTTAGCCATAGATGGAAATACCTTCTATAGGGTGTTCCACATTACCATGAATATAAGCCCCATATTCCTCAAGAGGTTAAACCTCAAAGAGGCATATGCAAAAATGCATCTAGATCAACTTTAAAAATTTCCACAGCTTAAGGTCTCTTAAATTTGGTTGTACTTTTGAGTCATATAAATGGTTTCCTTTAGTACGTCACTGCATTCAAATTTCCCTCTCTACTAATAAATTATAGAAAGTAGAAATGCAAGAAAGACTGGAAATGCCCTTTTCTCTCTGATGAGGAAGTTCTTGAATTTTGCACTTGAGATGCTTGCATCTCTCAAACCTCACTCTTGTTTCTCCATTCCTCTCAACAGCACCAATGAAACAGAATTTTTCCGTCGGGCATACGTATTTGTCTCTTTGACAATCCTTTTATTTCAACAATAAATGCTTCAGACAAAAAGCTTACAATCTTAAAACCTTGTATGCACAGTAAACTTCTAGGCTCCGCAAATTTCTGCATTAGAATATATTCTTCTACAATTTTCTTCCTCAGATAAGAATTTCATTCGGGTAAGTGCACCAAGATGGTTCCCAAAAAGGGGGCTTAAGTGGCCACTTTTTTTTTTCTTCTGAAATTAGGAAATACTGACCTTGGACGTGAAATTGAGGATAGTTACACTCAAAATTTTGAGATGAAACAAAAAGAAGGATCAAAGTGCTTCGAGTCTACTTTCTAAACTACTAATTTATTTTGAAAATGGTTAAGATTAAGGTGTTCAAATGAGGGACACACACAAATTGGTGTTGTTTTTGTCAGAAAAACATAACACAACTCTTGTACGACCCTCATACAGTGAACTTTTTTTTAGTATTGTTAAAATCACTACGGTCATAAGTTAGGTAGCAATATGGAGTTGATGCACGATTTTTCTGATAATTTTTTAATGAATTTTTTTTTTGTGCTAATTTTTGAAGTGTACACTTCTTGAAAAACAAAATTTTGGCCAGCTACCCCTACAAAATTCTGAAACTAATTGAATTTTTTTTTATTTTTTATTTTTAAATTGTAGAATGGAGTCTACTTTCTAAAAATGTAATTTATTTGAAATTTGGATGAATGGTTAATTTATAACAAAAAAAACACCAAACATTGCTTTTTTCCTAGAAAGAGACATACAAACAAAATAAATCATGGATGAAAGGCTTAACATTGTTAAAAAGAGAAAAAAATTACATCGTTGGATAGCTAGGAGAGAACCTAACATTAGCCAGATGTTTGATTTTTTTTATATTGAACCACGTGCAATCCTGACGGTGAGCACGAACCCGATTATGTGAAATATTGTAGAATTTGCAAAAACACGTCTTTGTTCATTGGGAATTCCCTCCAAGCCTTTGGGTTGGTATTCCAATGAAAATACCAATCCTGCTGCTTAGATTTTAAAGCAAGATATACTGACGACTCACAATATAACGCGGCTCATGAGACCATTTTGACATGGCTTTTGTGTTTTGCGAATGCATTGACAAAACACGAGCGTGTTATAAAACACTCACATTTTGGTCTACATTAAATGTTTTTCTTCTCTTTTTCTTGTCTCTTTCTTCTTGTTAACTTTTAGGGAAATTATATACATGAAATAAACATTTAAGTATAAGTTGACATTTACATATGGACATTTACTTTCTTATACTTTAAGTTATATTTCATGTATATAGGCAGGATGTTTGAGAGTGGCTTCAGATCTGTAGGAATTATAATGAAAATTATAGTTCTTGGAAGATCTTAAAAATTTTAGACTTAGTCAAATTTCAGGAATCAACATGTCAAAATTCAGTAATCAGGAGGTCAAATTTTAGTAGTCAACAAGTTGTATCATCTTTCTCTCTCACTCTCTCCTCTCTACTCTCTATCTCTCCACTCCCTCTCTCTCTCCCTTCCTCTCTCCCCTCTCTCTATAACACACCCATCTATCTCCTACCTACATCTACCTCCCTCCCTCCCCTCCCTACTTCTCTCTACCTCTTCTCTATCCCTCTACATCTCTTTCCCTCTCTACTTATCTTTATCTCCCCTCTCTCTCCCTTTACCTACCTCTCCCTCCATCACTTTGTATCTCACCTTTGTCTCCCTCCCTACCCATTTTCCTCTCCACTCTCTATCTCTCCTCTCCCTCCCTCTGCCTACATCTCTCTCTCGCTCTCTATCCCTCTCTTCCCCCTCTTTATTTACAACTCTCTCTTCTCTATCTCATAATTATCTCTCCCTCCCTCTCACTCTCTCCTCTCTATCTCACCACTCTCTCTATCTCTCTCTCTCACAAAAATCTCCATCTCCCTCCTTAACACTCCCTCCCTCCCTCCTTCCCTCTCTACTTCTCTCTATGTCTCCTCTCCCTCCCTCTCTTGACCTCACCCTCCCTCCCCTTCTTTTTGTCTCTCCTCTCAATCTCTATCATTGTTGTCCCTCCCCCCTCCCCCTCTTTCTCTCTCAATTGCTAATTTTCTCTATCTCACCATTCTCTATCTCTCTCACTCACTCACACACACACACACACACACACACACCTCTATCTCCCTCCATACCTCTCCCTCCCTCCCCTCTCTACTCTCTATCTCTCCTCTCTCTTTCCCTCTCTATACCTACCTCTCCTTTCATCACTCTCTCTCCATCCCTTTGTACTCTCTATCTCTCCTCCCCTTCCTCTACCTACCTCTCTCTGTCTCTCCATCACCCTCTTTCTCTCTCTCTCTCTCCTTCTCTCTATCTCACCATTATCTCTATCCCTACCTCTCACTTCCTCCTCTCTAAATCACCATTCTCTCTTTATCCCACTTTCCCTCCTTTCCTCTCTCTATATCACCTATCCCTTTCTACCTCTCCCTTCCTCCAACCCCCTCTCTCTCTCTCTTTATCTCTCTTTCTCATTCTCTCCTTACCTCTCTACTCTTTATCTCACCACTCTCTCTCCATCTCACTCTCCCTCCTTCCCTCTCTCCCTCCTATCCCTCCCTCTCTCCTTCCCTCTCTACCTACCTCTCCTGACACTACCTACTACTATCTCTACCTCTCTCTCTCCCTCCCCCCTCTTTCTCTTTTACTCTCTCCTTCCTCTCTACTCTATCTCCTTCCCTCTCTACTCTCTTTCTCTCTCTCCCCCTTCCTCTCTCCCCTCATTTTCTCTCCTCTCACTCTCTCTCCCTCTCACACACACTCACCTCTATCTCATCCTTTCCTCTCCCTCTATCCCTCCACTCTCTACTTCTCACCATCATCTTTCTCTACATCTCCTTCCCTCCCTCACTTGGTCTCTTTGTCTTCCCTCTCCCTCCATCACCTCTTATTCCCAACCCCATGTCTCCTCCCCACCCCTTCCCTCCTCCTATCTCCTCCCTCCTCCCTCCCTCTCACCTCCTCTCACACACAAACACATATTCTCACCCTATCCTCCTCCCTCCCCCTACTTGTCCCTCCCCTCCCTCTCTACTCTCCATCCTCCCTCCCTCTACATCTCCCTCCCTCCCCCACCTATTTGTTTCTCCCCTCCTACCCACCTCCCTCTCTCATTCACCTCAGATCCACCCATACTCCACCCCCACCCAGGCCGAGGCACAGCCTGAGAACTGAGGGCCGAGGCCCCAAAGCATAGAGGGTAGAGGATAGATGGTTTAAGGGTAGAGGGTTTAAGGGTTGAGGGTTGAGGGTAGAGGTTTGAGGGTTAAGGGATTAGGGTTGAGGGTCTGATGTAGCTATGATGCAGATCCAAGGTGAAGATCAAACTCTCTAATGGGAAAATCAATTCTAAAACAAATAACTTCTTACAATGCTTTGAACCTGCTAGGCATCAACTCACCCTCAAGGGTCTCAACCCTTCAATTTTGCAAAACAACTACAAATATTCACCAAGACCTTGAAAAATTCCCTCAAAATGCTTATGATGAAAATTTAACCACTTGAATTCATTCTCTAAGTTAGATTCAACATAAACTCCAAAACTCACCTTTTAACACTAACCTTCGTTGTAGTAGTGGAAGACTGGTTTTTCAACCTTTTGTCCAGATCTTTCCAAAATACCTGAGAAATTAAACATGGATCCAAGTACCCTTTTCAAAGTTATTCAACTTATCAGAGAATCAAATACAACTCTTTTGGACCAAAATATTCAAATTTGAAATTTTCACAGTTTTAGGCCTCTAATTAGGCCACTTTTCCAAAGAGACCTGCCTCTAAACTCCTCACCAAAACTTATAACATCAAAAAAGCATTGTATTTTGTTTCCAAACCAAATATTTTTTAGGTCTCAAGACCCTAAATGCTCAAACAAATCCACAAAGCTAAAACCCTCCTTTTAGTCTAAGTAACTAGGGTTTTGGGGCACACTTATTGTTTCTCCAACTTCCATGCCTTTCATAATCAACCCAACTACTCAGACATATCTAATTAGGTCCTATCATGCTTTAGGAATAGTAATTAGGCCTTTTCCAATGTTTTTCATCAATTCTTAGGTCTAAACCATCATTCTTTCAAGGAAAACCACACATTTTCCAGCCATGTTTTCATGCTACAAGCCAAGGAATTTTTTTTTCATGCATCCTACTCCTAGAATTTCATGCCGTACATCCTACCGCATCATCCCACTAATTTAAAATTGGTGGCAGTAGGTGGGATGATGACTAAGGCATTAAAAGAACATCAAAACCCTTATGATTGTTCAAAACCTGGTAGGAGGATTTAGATGGTTTCATGCCTTAAAGAACTAAAATAACCCTTGTCAGAATACCAAAAGAAAGTTAGAAATTTTTTCTACAGATTCATATGAGTAAATAAAGCATGTGAAGCTTGTATGGCCTGCTAACAGTGAGAGAATACTAGAAACACAGAGAAAACAACGAGAAAGTAGGAAATCTTCAAAGTCTATTTTATTCACTTGGCAACATCAACCTTTGCTTGGGCTTCCCCAAGGCTTTTATAAAATTTTTAAACCCTCTCAATCCAACCAATTCCATTAACTACTAAACAACCACCTATTACAAGCATGTAACCATTGAGATTACAAGTATGCTCCTTAATGCAACTCATAAACTTGAAACTTTATGACTTTACCTTCATGACTCTATTACATAGAATCTTATATTATTGATTTTTTAGGCTTACAAATGAAATGTATTGACTCATCATAATATAAGAAATCATTGAAAACTAAACACAAGAATTTGTAA
>VDFB02321381.1:0-16445 GCA_007258455.2 Sequoia sempervirens | reverse complement strand
GTTGATGCCAACCTTCCACTAGAGGAACATTGGGGACGTATGAACTACCTAGTGCATTTTCTGAGCCTTGGGGTATGTTAGATGTGGAGCTGCCATACTTGGATAGGTCGACACCTAATGGAGGCTTGACACCTTTTCCAATTAGGTGGGCCAAGATTTCTTCCCCATATTTTTTGAGAAGGCGATCTGTCATTTGCACATTGATAGGGTTACTAAAGTGTTCCTCAAATGTAAGTTTGGGTTGGTTGATCATGTTCTCATCCCCGGGTGGTGATGTGTTTTGACCATCAATATTGGATTGTGATGATGTACCATTATGAGGATCTCGAGGGATATTTGTACCATTATTAAGATCTTGTGAGACATTAGCTGCCTTGTTGGGATCTTGAGGGATGTTGGTTGGGAATTTTGGGCTTGTTGCTCAGCCATTTTCCTTGTCTATGACCAGGTCTGAATGGGCATGCAAGATGATATGATGGACTAGGATGCTAGGATGACCTTGGTGATGAAAGGATTGATTTGATTCAATGATTGATTAGCTGACAAGGATGTGGCTCGATAGGATTGGTTTGGATGATTGATTCGACCGAAGTGGATTTGTTTCAGGAGATCAAATTGGGCTAATTGGTAGACAATTGGTCAACCTGGATTTGATGATAAAAGGATTTGATTTGGATTGATGATAGATTAGGATGAATTATAATGACCAAAATCTGAAACCGAGTTCAAGAGTGATCCTTGGTAATGCTAGGTGTTGATTAATCGACTAAAGGGTGGATGTATGATAACGGCACCGAATCCAACTTAAGATAGAAGTGGATTGATTGGGCCGACAAGGATGACTGACTTAGGATGGATGACAATCCTAAGTTGTGGTTGTGATAGATAACGATTAGAGATGAACACCTAGGTCAATTTGGATAACTACTTTAACAAAGTTTAACAAAATACTAGTGATCTGAAATTGGGAAACGATAACCAAAATGTGGGTTTGAAAAGGGTAAATGAGGACTCTAAATGGGTGAACGGATCCTTGCATTAAGGGGATGAACATTTAGGATGGTGAATGGACTCTCGAAACGAGTGTACGGACATTCAGAACGGGGAGACGAGTGATCAAAACAGTGAAATGAGCATCCCGAATGGAGAAACGAATGAAAAAGCTGACCGATTAAGGGTCAAGTCTGCTGCTGTGGAGGGCAGGCCCACCTAAGGAACAAAAGATGGTCAAATTTGGTCAAAACAGGCCTAAAAGGGATGGGTCAAAGGTCAAGTCCACCTGTGTAGGGCAGGTTTGCCTATCGGGAGGGCAGGTCCGCCTATGGAGCAAAAGTTGGTCAAACTTGGCTAAAACAGGCTGAAAAGGGCCACTTCAAAGGTCAGGTCCACCCCTGGAGGTCAAGTCCATTTGTCTAGGAGAGCTCGTCCATCAAGCCGAGGGGAAAAGTCCGCCTATGGAGCAAAAGTTGGTCAAAAAATGGTTAAAATGCTAAAAAGACTAAGCTCAAAGGTCAAGTCTATCCCCGGATGGGTCGTCCACCCCTCGACAAGTTTAAACTCTTTGAATTTGAAAAGATGACTAAGAAAGGGACCCAAAACACAACAAAAACATCAATCAAAAGGATATGGTCAGTCAATTAATCAAACAATCAAATCGGGTTTCAATAGCCAAAAAGAAGAAGCAATCTTAATGTAGACAATGCTAAGTCTAGTAGAGAGGGTAAGACCAACAAAGTCTTCTAATATAGGATGAACATGGTTATTAGGGAGTCCTCGATATACGTCCGGTACGTGAGGCCCAAACCGTGAAAACCAACCTATTACAAGTGTGAGTCAAGAACCTTAGCAAGATACTAAAGGCTCAGACCAACTCTTCACGTCATCCCGACGCATCGCCAATTACAACATGGTTGGATTGACGTACAACTTTCACTCTCCCTCCTTTATATACCCCGCCGGTACTCGTGGTTGAAATCGTCCCTTGGGGTGATGAAATCCCCAAGCAGGTCCCACTAAGAAAAGAAAAAGAGGGTGACTAAAAGGACTTGGTAAGCTACAATTTCTCATCACCCAGAATCGCCAAATGGTGCAAGGGGATTGGATATGTCAAATAGCTTACCCACAAGCACCACAAACAAAGTTAATTGACACCCCTAGTTAAACTATGTGCCTAAGTTATGTAAGACATCAAGTGGAAATTGATAAATAACTAACCCTGTAAGGGAAATCGTTAGTGAGTCTCATCCTCGTTCCTCACCAAATGCCAATTAGATGCTTGCACAAACTCAAACAAAGCATGTTAGGGGGTTAGAAACACTTAAAATAACCAAAAAATGCTAAAAAAAGATTTCAACTTTCACCTTTTGAAAAAAGCTATCTAGGTCAAATCTATTTGTCTAGAGGGCGCCTTTGCTCCTGTTTCCAGAGGGCGTGCCCAATTGCCTATAGGTCGTCCTACTGCTTGTGGTGGTGGTCAAGTCCACCTCTCTATGAAAAATTTGTAGAAAACCCTTCTAGAGCCTCCATGGAGGGCAAGCTTCTGTTCCCCAGGGAAAGGCTTCCAAATCGGGTCCACATGTGAGGGTAGGTCCACCGCTGGTCAGCCCGTGATCCGCCTTCTAGGGTTGGGTCCGGCCGGAGGTCAAGTCCACCTGCCTGTCCCCTCCAGGTTGGGTCTACCCCTAGATGGTCGATTCCACCCCTCTGTAGGTCAGGTCCGCCCCTCTACAACCTGCACCTACAAAAAGTGAAAAAAATAGAAAACGTGAAAGATACAAACCCGTTTGTGGGTCCCACCGGGCATGCCAGAAATGTGATAGGGTGAAAATACTTGTTAGAAAGTGAGTAGCAAACAAAAGAGTGCAAATAACAAGTATAAATACCCTACACCTCAAGATTAGCCTAGTTGGATTCAAAATAAAATAAAAACAAAAAATAGAGTGGATTCACCTTGTCTTGAATCGATCCTTTGGTTGGCCCTTCAATCTTTGATGTTGTATGCTCCTTTTGTGGAAAGAGATGAAAGCTATGAGATGAGATGAGGATGGAAAATGAGTGAAAATGGATGCAAGTATGAGAATTTGGCTAAGTATGGCTCAAGTGAAAATTTTGCAAGAGTTTGGCTAGCATAAATGATCTCCCCCAAAATGAGAGAAAAGAGGGGGTATTTATAAAGAATTTTGGACTCTCTATGGAAATGGATGGTTGAGATTGAGCCACCAAGATCAAGATGTAGGGCTAAGGTGAGTTGAGAACTCACAAGCCCTCACATCTTGACATGTGGCATGTGAAGTGGCTTGAAAAGGATGATGTGTACATGAGTTGGAAGGAGAGTACATGACATATGGAGGTAGTACATAGTACCTACGAATTGGGACAAGATCTCCTCATAAAGGAGGTTCTTGTCCCCATGTGGGTGAGAGGACATGTGAGGAATTAAAAATTCCTCAAATATCCTCATCGGGATGAGAAAAGGAATTTAAAATTCCTTGAAATGCATTGGGGGATTAAATGTGAATTAAAAATTCACATGAGGAATGGAGTGCCTTCTTCAAAGGAGAAAGCCTTTAATAAGGTTGACTTATGACACATTCCATAAATGACATGGGGATTAGGTGACCTAATTAAGTGATTAAGGTTGTGCAAGTACCTGATTAGACAAATTAATGACAGATTAGAGGCAAGTGGGAAATTATGGAGGATGTGACCCTAATGATGATTAGGGGTGTACACATCTTAACCATAAATTAATTATGATGGTTAAGAGGGATTAGAGACCAACTTGCAAAAGTTGGAGGATGTGACAATGAGAGAGAAAGTGAGGAATTAAAAATAAATTTAAAATTCAAGAGGTAATATGACTAAATTAAATAAAGTGATATATTTATTTAATTTAGAGAGGAAAGTAGGGGAAAAGTATTTATTAAATTAAATACTTTGGAAACCTTATGTAGGACACAAAATATTAATTAAATGAATGATTTAATTAATGACCAAAGAGGATGAATTAAATGAGCAAAGGGATGATTAAGGAGATGCCTTTTACCATATGGAAGTGGTCAAACTTTAGATGTCTACGTATAATATACTTAAAATCATAAGAATGATCAAAATAAAATTTCTAAATGGTGCATCTATTGTAAGCTAACAAAAAATCAAAACTAATTATTTTCATTATGGTCAACATGTTATGAACATGATAGTATAACTCCTGTTGACAACATGGGAAAATATTCATTGATATTCTCAATGGATCTATAAGTTGAGTAAAAAATTATTAAAAAAATATTCATCCTCTAATTACAATTAACATATAAAGGAATGAAGAACATTTAAAATTCTCTTAGTATGATCAAGAGTTTACAAAAATAAATATTTAATTTGAAAAATTAAACAATAATATAGACCTACACATTGCAAAAGAAATAGAATGTATCATTGAGTGCTTTACTAACCCATTAACCTTAGAAAAATCTCACACATTCATCTATTCAAGAGTGATTCTACCATTTAAAACCACAATAGGTCATGAGATACAATAAATTAAGAGAGAAACATGTGTAGTTTCATCCCAATTAGTATATAGAATGCTAATAGGTGTGCAAAGCTAGATAACACAATAGACTAAGAAATCTGAAATTAACACTTCATGTATTTGGGAAATAATTTCATAACATGTTAGAGTAATATGTATGCATTCTTAAACTATATATTATTATGTTTCTGAAATATTAGTTGCCAATAATATAATAGTGTGTATCATTTGTAAGACATCATGATTTTCTTCTAAAGTCACATATTTTTAAATTATTTATTTAACCCTAAAGGGTTTATGTCTATGGGGGTTTGATTCAAGAGGGTTTAAACTCTCTTAGGATCAAAAATATTTTGAATATGGCAAGGCTTAAATTAAACCCCTAATGGAGTCTCCACATTATCAAAAAATGTCGACAAAAAAAATGTTTCATCTTATGGAGGATCAAATGAAATTATTTGGGGTGAAAGGCTAACCTGATTATAAAGCATCTTGTTGAACACAAGAAGTCACAAGTTCTAGTCTCCATCCCCATGGTATCAAATGGTGTGTCATACCAAAATTACTAATCATGTGGAAAAAGTTTACCGGGTGTATTGCAGTTTATAGGGGTCTACTTGACTCCTGTTGTCTATATATATATATATATATATATATATGGATATGGAAATACCATTTTATAACTATATAACCCTTTATATTGGCTCTACAAATATTTTAATATAAATTGTTTTATATTTTATGTTATTTTATAATTTTATAATTAAGATAGGTTCCTTGCAAAAAATTATATATATTCAAGACATTAAGAAAAATAACATATTATTAGAAAATTAGCAAATTTTTTACTAAATTACACATAGACTTCCTTTTTTAATATATGGAGAGATCAATGGAGATAGAAATCTTCCCTGTAAGATCCCATTCATCATCTCATGCAACAATAATTACTTACAACCAAATAAACTTAATATGATAGAGCATGACACAAGTTTTAAATCTTAAACAAAGTGTTGATCCCATGTCTAATATTAATCTAACATATTCTATAAAAAATGTAAAATATAGGTGAGAAGAAAAGGGTTTAGAATGATCCTTTTTATTATATATTTAAATTTGATTCTAGAAGTAGAAAATATTTAATTTTGAAACCACTTTTGTTTAACTAGTCTTCACAAAGTGATAGAAGATGGTGCAATCTCCTGGGTGATCAACTATGATAGAAAAGAGTAGATAACCATCATATTCTACGTGGATATTGAAAACACCTCATAATCTTAACATAAACATATATTTCATCAAATACCAAATTAGAATACTTAGGTTGATTGGAATAAATGCCTTGCAATCAATAAGATATTGATGATATGAAGAAATCCTTTGGATTTATCAAATAATTCATTGAATCAAAAATAAAATTTGAGAACAACATCTAGGTCATGGTCCTATGAAACTATAAAGGAGAGAAGAGAAGAAGAAAATAATTGAATTTCAATAAAAAATGGTTTTAGTATAAAATAAGGTCAACTTTTTAGGAACTTATAGGTTTTCAAAGGTGGAAAATAAAGCCATTTCCCTCTATGGAACCATATAATTCAAATTCAATTTGAATTTATAAGCTAAAGTGACCTGAAATGAGAAGATGTGAATCTTAATTTAAAATCAACATGTTTCTCTTCTTTTAGAGTTAGCATCCTTGTCTTCATCTTCAAGTAACAATTGGTCCATATAATAATTAGTAGAAGCAACCTCTTAATTTAGGTATCATATTTCAATAATATCTCGGTAATGTCTTTATTCTTTAATAAGCCCTTATTAAGAATTCAACAATTTCTTCATTTAAGTACCAACTAGGCCTCATTAATCTATTATAATATTCCTCAAAATAGATAACCTAATAATTTGGTTTTCATGTGTACAAGTTTAATAGAAAGATAAAAAAATATCTTTTTCCTTTCCAATGAGAAAATAATCATTTAGCAATGGTGCACAACCTCTTGATATACAACCTTAAGTAGAGTATCTAAGATATAATAATAGTATTCATTAGTCTTCCTTAAGCCTTGATGTCTATATCCACTAAGATTGCTTTAGCAAATACTTTAAATTGTGTTCTATTCCTCTACATCTAATGTGTACTAAATTATTTGTAGGTGATGCTCATATTGAAATTTGTACATTCATACACCTTTATATCAATATGGAAAAGCTCACAAATGTGCAACACAACTTGTGAGATTAAATCTAAGATTTTAGAAGCCAAATCTTTATAGGATATTCAATGTATTCTTGGTGTAATTTGAATAGGAGAAAGGGGAGGGTTTCTTGAAATAAAATACTACACTATGAGGAAAATAATTGAATGCAATATTTTACCTTCTACCATTTAAACATTTGCACAAAGCTCATAACATTTGAAGCTAATAATTCTTAATGAAGAGAAAAGGGCACACTTATGCATGATTTCAATATCACTAAATTTTTTATAAATTTTACATAAACAAGCTAAGACACTCAATGAAAAAGTAATTCAACAAGTAGGAAAAGTAAGAAAATATGATTTATATATTTATTTATTTATTTTACATGGAATGTGAAAGACTAACTTGCATAGTCGCATTGAGCTCAATGAACTAAATATGAAGAATAATATTTACCCTTAAAGGCCTTTTTACATATATATGTGATTTATCTCCTCCCATATAACTTTTATGTGCAATTGATGGCTCTACTTGCTTATAAACTTTCTTAATAACTTCACCATCGTGGGGCCTTCTTGAGCTAATGTCTAAACTTGCAATGAAGAATGTTTGTCAGATTGTTAACTTCTTCCCATTGTGGTGGCTACTAATCTATGAAGTGATCAATAGTGCGAACTTGCAATGATATTGGTTTTTTTACTTTTGAACCAATAGACTTTATTACTTGCTAAAATAGTAGTATAATATGAAATAAATACATTATTATATTTGACAAGGACAAAAACAAAATAACAAAAATAATGAAAGTTTATTTAAGAACAGTTCACATATCCATTATCAAACATGTAAAAAAATTCATAAAATAGCTCACCAAAAGTACTTATTATCAATCAATATATTAATTGCAATAAAATCATTCCTTCAAACATATTTTAATTAAACAATATAAATTTTCCAATAATATTAACTACATTATTTAATAAATCTAATAACAAGAAGTAATAACTATTACATGACACTCTATAGAATTTATAAATAAATTTAAATTTAACAAACTAAACAAAGAAAATAATAAAAAAGTGCAAATTTAAATTTAACAAACTAAACAAAGCAAATAATAAAAAATGTGATTGCCACTAAGTAACATTTGATTAACATGAAATACCACAACCGCCCATTAATTTGGTGAGTACAGTTAATGCAGTTACACATTGTCAACCGAAAAAACTATCCTTTCCCACTGTATAAACGCCGTCTTTTCTCTTATTCTGGAGAATAGATAGTAGCAACTCATTGCCATTAGAGATTCAGACATTCTCCTTAAACCCTTCAACTTTAGTTTGGGCAAACTCCCAATGATCATCCCAGTGCGGTGCTTCACCTGTGGGAAGGTAACTTATGCTCTTATTATTTTCTTAAATCATAACTTATTCAGGTGCTTATTGAGTATGTTGTTCAGGTAGTCGGAGACAAATGGGATACTTATCTGCAGTTACTAAGTATGGATTATAATGAAGGGTAACCTTTCTTACTGCTTTAAGAATGATTTTCTACTTCCCTTTTCAACTTACACCTGACCTAAATAATCAGTATTGTGGACATATACAAGATGGAAAAACTGACTAAAGCTAGCCTTAAATGTATGGTTAGTATGACTATTATGTAGAAATGAAGGAACAAAAGTCATTTAAGTATGAAGATTGTGTAGAAAGAAAGTAACAAAGGTCAATCCTGGAAAGGTAAGTTTGTGACTCACAAAATCAGTGAAGATTTAGACTCTTTGGAAGCCAAATTTGACTCGATTTCTGAGAACCCGGACATGGTTTAGTTCCTTCTGTTTTGATTAAGTTTAGTTGTTCTTTTACTGCTTATCTTGATGTTTGTGAGGATTCCTTAATAGACTTCTATTTTGTCTATGACTCTTGTCCTGTGTAAAGACAGGATTCCTTTTAAATTAACCCTTTTAATATAATAAAAAAGATATCATGCTGATGTGAAGACTGTACGATTTAAACATGTTACACAGGGATGCCCTAGACAATTTAGGACTGGTACGATATTGTTGCAAACGTATGCTCATGACCCATGTCGACGTCATTGAGAAGCTTCTCCTTTATCCCAGTGAGTTTAATTTAATTTTTTTTAGATATGACTTGAGAAGGTTTGCCGAATTCTTTGTTATCGGAATTTCACCCATGAGGACTATCTTTAACTCAGTAAGTTCAATTATAATTATTTTTAGTTACTAGTTTGAATCACTTCATTGCTAATAAACCTTTCTTTTATGCTCAACAGACACAGCTGGTTGAAAATTGAGGAAGACTGGATAAATTTAGGACCTCAGAAGGCTGATACCTATGAACTTTTAAGTTTACAGGAATAGAAAACTTTTATGACCAATGGAAAGATAACTGTAGAAAATCCTTTATTTCCCATTATCAAATAATGCTTGTATCTGTTTGAACTACATAATGGTTTTATTTTAACATAAATTTTAATTGAATAATTTACTGAGATTGATATTTTTTATTTTGAAAAATGCAACAATCATAAAACAGTTAAAATACAGTCAAGCTACACTAAATCCATTCTTATTAATGTATGAGTTTAGATAATTTAACGAGGTTGATATATTATTTTGATAAATTATATTGAATATTAAAATCGGCAAATACTCTCTAAGATGGTCTTTCAGCCTTACTATATCACGTGGTCAGCATTCTTGTAACATTATTTTGACCATTATAGAATTGTTTAGTGGAGGTTTTCGTGGCCACTCCAGCCTACCTTATGCACATGCAAATAAAGTCTTCAGTCTCTATTTTTATTTATCATTTTTGTAAATTTTGATCTTTTAAGCATTTCTTATTAAATATATTAATTTTAAATATATTTGGTCAAAAACATTTGTCAATAAAGTCTGTCCTGAAAACTCTGGATTAATCGCAGCTGTTCTTTTTGTTGGCTTTTCTGCTGGCTTTTTTTGTCTGACCTTCCTAGTCTTTTGCGGGTGGCTGCTGCTTGTTCTGGTTTTATCCTTTTGTGCAGCCGGCTGTGTAAAACCCATTTTACCCTTTATCAAAACATTTGTCAATAAATATGGTGTTTATATTGAGATATAATTGAAAAATAGATATAAAAATAAAAAAGTGTGATACCACTAATATGAAAATATGAATTTAATCTTACAATTTATAATGGGTTGGAAGAGTTTTTCTTTTCCTTGGAAGGAATAGACCCTTTCATCTTACCAAAAGAATTAACTAAAGCTTATAAATGAAAATAAGCATGCCACATATTTAATCTTATTCCACTTCATTATGAACTCAATAGACTTAGTCTCGCAACTATTTCAATCTCTTTGCCTTAGGTTCCAAAATAGACTTCCCTTCTACATCTGACTTCAGTAATTTTGATTGGATTGTAAGCATGCCACACGTATTTAATCTTATTCCACTTCATTATGAACTCAATAGACTTAGTCTCACAACTATTTCAATCTCTTTTCCTTAAGTTTCAAAATAGACTTCCCTTCTTTATCCAACTTCAATAATTTTGATTGGATTGTAAGCTTGTTACCCATTACATTATTCAAACAAGAGAAATGAAATATAAAATGAATTTTTGAGGAGGGTGGAAATTCCAACTTATCTACATTGTCAATCTAATTGAGAACCTTATAGAAACCATAAAACTTGGATGCAAGCTTCATTTTTCTAGGTTGCTTAAGTGGCATCTATTTATAGGGTTACAATCAAAGAATTGCTCCATCTTTCTCCTTAAAATCCCTCACTACAATTTTGATTAATTCATCATACTCTTAACCACAAATGAATAGTATGGGGTATTGATAAAGATTCTCAAATAGATTCATCCTTGATGTGTGAAATAATTGATTATAGGAGCACTCTACTATTGATAGTCATTTGAACCATTGTTCTTGTTTATTAGAGGAAAATCTAAATGTATACATCAATCCTAACATTTATTTATAGTCTTGTTTGGCCATATATTTGTAAATGATAATAAAAATAATGTAGTAGTTTGTGCCCCATACTACAAGTATGTTTGTCCAAAAGATGCTAGTGAAGATAGGGTTGCAATCATTCATCATGATTTTGGGAATACCATATAGTTATTATACCCTTTTCATGAATACTTCTACTATAGTAATAACTTGAAATGAATGAGAGAAACCCATTTTTTTTATACTTAGTGAATCTAACCACAACCACCAAAAACACATTGAGCTTATCTAAGTTTGGCAACCCAATAATGAAATCTAACAATATTTTCTTCTAGTGTTATGCTAGAATTCCTAATGGTTGAGGAGATCTAGGGTCTTTACTATTTTACCTTTATTTTACTGACATATAAAATACCTGGCCACAATTTTTTTTTACACCCCATTTAATACCTTAATAAAAATAAATCTTTTTTTATTTATCTATACATCTTTAACAACCCCAAATTCCCTCATATTGGTTAGTCATGTAATTGAGACAATATACCAGCTTTCAATTTAGATTTTTCTTAAAAAGAGCTTATTTTTGTATCATAACGAGTCTTCTTTCTAAACATACTTAAATCTAAATAATATGGGTCCTATTTATGTTACTAAATGGGATTATTCATTATAAGATAGTGTTTATGGTTCTTCTCATGCATAGTCTACCTATTTAGGTTGTAATAAATCAATGTCATAAATTGTTTTCCTTTTTTTTCCTTATTGAGAAAGGGTATCAACTATAATATTCTCCTTTTTTAGTAAATAATGTTAAAGTCATTACCTAACATCTTGGTGACCCATTTTTCTTGCTCCTTTAAAAAAAATTATTAGTTGAGAAAAATATTTTAGGCTCTCATGGTCTATCTTGTATTTGAGATGTCTTCCTATTATATATTAGTGTCACTGTTTAACTATATGAATGATAACTAATATTTATTTCTCATATATGGTCTTTACAAAGTTATTTCCATTGATTTGTTACCCTTAAATTCCAAGGAATGTCATTCTTGCATCGATACTACCCTAATAAGATGTCTAGAAGCATCAAATTCTACAATAAATATATTAGAGAAGTTTGAGGTAGCTAACATAATGTTGTTAAAGGTGCTACTAACTAAGAATAGTTGTGATAAATTATTGTATAATGTTGTAGCAATGGAAAATGTATCCCTTTTCCTCACTTAATTTGGGGAATAATTAATATTAAAATGATCCTAATGTTGCCTTGATTTAGTGTTGCAATGTTTTTTACACATTCACATTAAGTTTAGGACCATTTTAAACTAATGGGCCTAACTGTGCCTTATTTAGGGTGTTGTAAACTATATATTTACACTTTCACACTAATCTAGGGCTTTACTAATTAATTGGGCTTATTTATGCCTTAATTGGTCCTATTATGTATCCACAAGCCTAATTAAATGCATTTTTTTTAGGATAATCTTGACACTCATCAAATAACCAATCATAATTCAGTGTTCTTGGTTATGTGTTCTAGGTCTAGTGATTTGGGACTCATACACCACCTTCTACGTATGAGTCCCACCTAGGTCTCGGGACCTGATTTCAAATTTTGCATTAAAAAAGACACTTCTTGGAGTTTGTGTCACATGATTAAGCCACTGGGACTCATACACCCCAAGGAGCGTATGAGTCCCACTTTAACTAGGACCTATTTTGAATCAAATTCTTGGCAGGATTTTATTATCCTAGATTTGATGTCGACTTGTAGTGTTGTAATTTTAGGAAATTTGGCATAAACAAGTATAAATACAAGGCTATTTTACTTAGTATCACCTAGCAATTTTGAGACAAACATCCTAAGATTTCACAAGAGCATTCAAGAAGGCATTCAAGGGTAGATTTGTAGAAGATTGTTATAGAAATCAAGATCCATTATCATGTCAAAGGATTGATGCATCATGCATGTGGTTTTGAGATAATGTTGTGATGTAATGTTTAAGATCAATTCAAGTATTCAAAGGCATTATATTTCATCGAGAATCTTGGTCAAGATCTACATCCATTGAGGCTACATCATGCTTGTTTATAGATCTACAAGGTTTCAAACAAGGTTCTATTGTTTCATCTTATGTTTCATGTTTCATTTAATTCATGCTTCATTTCTCATCAAGGTTTAATTACCAAAATGGGGTTTGACCAAGGAAAACCCCCATTCCCTAAAAAAAAAACATTTTTTACCTCTCTTTGTATGTTGTAGGTTTATAGGTTGAAGAAAAAGTGGACTTGAAGCCTTCAAAAGTACCAAAATTGCAAAGTTGCAAAAGTTGTCAAGACTCATGGAAATTCAGATATAGAGTGAGATATCCAACTTATTTACATGAAACCAATGGGAAAGTGCTTATTTAATCCATATTCAGAGGCTCACAAAGTTTCAGTTCAAATTTTTTCCTCCTAGGATACTTTTCACTTTTTTCAAGACACTTTGCAATAGTTTGGGCATATGAGTTCCAGTACACCCTTTTTACCAAACTTCTACAAATCGAGATCAGTCACCAAGAGATTCCAGATTCTTCCCACAAACCCTAGACTGTGACTAAATCACCTAGCTTGGCATATGAGTCCCAGTGCACTTTAAGACATCAATTTTCAAGGGTTTTAGATCTTATTTAGACATCTTCACTCCTCTAGGTACATTTATGTTTCTCACTATTTAGTAATCTAATTTCATGTGTAGTGTTGAAAAATGTTGTCGGTGACATTTTCACACTTGTTTGGGCCCTCATAAAATTGAGCTTAATGATGCCTTGACTTAGTGTTGTAATGTGTTTAACACACTCAGATTAGGTCTTGGGCCCTTGTAAACTAAATAAATCTAATCATCCCTTATTTAGGGTGTTTTGGAGTGTTGTAATACACTTTCACACTTTTCTAGGGTTTTCATTAATAATTGAGCTTCTTTATGCTTTAATTGTCCTTATTTTGCATCCACAAGCCTCATTTAATGCATCTTTTCAAGGATAATCCTGACACAAATCAACATCCAATCATAATTTGGGTGTCTTTAGGTTGTGTGGCCCAGATTTGGTGATTTGGAACTCATACACCACCTTGGGTGTGTGAGTCCAACCTAGGTTTTTGGGTCCCAATCTAGATTTCACACCTTTCTAAGCATTTTTTACAATGGTCCCATAATTTATGCCTAATGGGACTCATACACCACCTTGGGTGTATGATTCGCATGTGGCCCAAAATTAAAATTAATTCAAATTCTTGGTGGGATTTTATCCTCCGAGATCTGATGCCAGCTTGTAGTGTTGTAATCTCAGGAATTTTGGCATAAACAAGTATAAATACAAGTTCCTTTCACTCATTTTCAGCCCAAGCATTCAAGTATTCATGCATATAGAAAATTGGAGTTCACAAGAGCATTCAAGTATTTAAAAGAGCATTCAAGAACATTCAAGGGAAAATTATTAAGTGATTTAGAGCATTATTCAAGCATCAAGCATCATTTCAAAGTCATCATGCATCATGTTTTTTTTTGAGCTAGCAATTGTGATGTAGGGTTTCATGATTCAAGCTAGCATTCAAGTCAAGATCTATCTTATTCAAGCAAGAGTCAAGATATACATCCATTGGATCCACTTCACACATGTTTGCAACACCTTATTGCTAGGGTTTGGTGAGTTGTAACATTGCATGTTGTTCATTCATCATCCTCCATTCATATTTCATTTCATTTCAAGGTTTGATTACTAAAACAGGGTTTAACCAAGGAAAACCCATTTCCACTAACAAAACAACATTTCTCTCTCTCTTTAGTGTGTGATTTGTAGGTCTAGGTTGAAGACATATTGAAGAGCAATTTTGGAGAAAGTTGTAAAAGCATTCAAAGTTTCCAAAGTTGTCACCTTGCATTGGAGATCATTGGAAGACTTCTACAGGTTGCAAATCAAGGTTTCAGATCCAAAAATCAATTGGAAAGGACAAAGCAAACATTGAAGACCAAATTCAAACCTTGAAGTTCCAAAAAACCCTAACTAGACTAATACGGGCCCTGAAGTCCACACATAACCTCACGAATCCATCCTTCTTTTGGAACAACACCAGGGCTTCCGCCATATGGGAAGCAAGATGGTTTGATGTATCCCACCTCTGCAAGCTCCTTGAGCTGCCTCTTCAACTTGACCATCTCTGACCCTGACAATCTATAGGGCACTTGTGTAGGAGGCCGAGATGGGATGAGCTCGATCCTATGGTCTACTGCTCGGTGAGGTGGGTGTCATGCTAGTTCTAGCGTATGAGTCCTAGTATAGGTCATTTTCCATATTTTTATAGATTCAGATTCACTAGTGCCAAAAACCCGGATTTGTGACTAAATTGTCTAAATTGGCATATGAGTCCTAATCAGCTTTAAATTTAGTGTTTTCAGCATTTTAGAGCTTCATCCAATCTTCTTTAGGTTTCTAGGTGCACACCTTTCATCTCCCAACTTTCTATTTTGTTTTACTTACTTTTTTAGGTCATTTAATGAAAGTTTGTATTTCATTAAGTTTAAACATTACATCTTTCATTTCATTACTCTTTCCAAGCCCTATCTTGGTGGTGAACCCCTCTTTAGTTTACAATCAAACCCTAGGACAACCCTATTGCAAGATCTCTTTCTCCTTTGCACACTTGAGATCTAGGGTTTGTCCTTGAATGAGAGTGTTTAAAGTTTGTTATTCTATCTCCCAAGCATAGAACCAACAAAATTCATCCTTTCATCATATTTTAATTTTCTAGGGTTCAGTTCATTAGATTTTTCATTTCTCTCTTGAAGCTTCATTTTAATGGTGAACCCCCATTTTAATCACACCTAAGGAAACCCACTTGCATCCTTCCCTCAATTGAGTTACTTGGTTGAGGGATCTTGATTTCCTAATGAGATAAAGTGAAAAATAGGTCCCCCAATATTTTCCCTCTTTTCCAAAGGTTGGACACAACTATTTCCTTTGGTTCAAATGTCTTATTAGACTCAAAAATATTTCCAAACCTTTAAAATTTTTAGGTTGTATCCACTCTTTTACTATTGTAATATTTTAAGGGTCTTTCTTAACACTTGTGTATGAAATCTCATGTCCTAAGTATTCCATTTCTTTCACCCCAAAGACACTTTTGAATTTTTTTCACATGTCCAAAGTAATACCTTCTCTACATATTGCAAATTTTATTCTAGTATTTTATTATAGATAGGATTCCATCAAATAATTCCAACTCAAATTTCTAAAGAAATGGGCATAACACTAAAATTATGAGGCTTTGAAAAGTTGATGGAATGTTAGTGAGACCAAATGACAGTTAAGAATTCATAATTACCTTAATGTGTTCTAAAGGTATTTTTCTATACATAATCCTCATACTTGACTTAAGTTTGATGATAACCTATGTATAAATCTAAATTATTAAAGGAAACTACACCATTAATTGATCTAATAACTCATCAATAATAGGAAAAGGAAACTTATCTTTGATATCTAGTTTGTTGAGCTTCTTATAATCTAGGCACAATATCCATTACTCACCCTTATTTTTTACTATAATTTCCATATATGGATATAAAAATTTTCCATTATTAACAATACCTAAATCTAACATTTCTTTGACAATTTTTTTTTTTTTTTTAAACTTATATTCCTATGGATAACAAAAATATTTAATGTTAGGATGAATACCTCTCGATCTTAATTCAATGGCA
>VDFB02321380.1:0-17891 GCA_007258455.2 Sequoia sempervirens | reverse complement strand
ATCGGTGAAGTCCAACGGTGAAGCCTAAGGCTTCATTCAATTGTCAACGGGAGTTTCAAATATTTTGCATATTTTAGCATTGAGTGGCAATTTTCTATTTTTGGCGCCTTTGCTATTGCATAATAAATATTTTATTATTATTTATTTTTGAACTTCCAGTTAGTGGCAGTTCAACTGAAGGGCGACCAATGGGAAGGCTTCTATTTTCATCAGGGTTTTAAATCTTGTAGTTGCTAGATTGATGCGAATTTCATCTTGTTTAAGTATGGCGCCATCTTCATTTATTATTCATAAAGCTAAAGAGAAATTCGTTTTTCTTAAGAGAAATTCATATTTTTCAAGCAAAATTCGTTTTTCTTCAAAGCAAAGGCGTATTTTCAAGCAAAATTCGTTTTTCTTCAAGGCAAAGGCGTATTTTCAAGCAAAATTCGTTTTTATTCAAGGCAAAGTCGTATTTTCAAGGGAGATTCGTATTTTTCAAGGCAATTCATATCTTCAAAGTCAAAATTTGTTTTTCTTCAAGCAAAGGGCGAATTCTTTCAAAGCAAAGGCAGATTTCTCATCTATTTGCAAAGGCGATTTCTCCAATCACATTCTTTTGCAGGTTAAAAGTTCACGATTGTCAGCAATTTGAAGAATTCAAGGGCGATTTTCATTGAAGAAGAGCATACAAAAAACGTCTTTTTCCTCCTTGGTTCTCATATTTCTTTCAGTTTTCAATTCGCATGTTCCTGAAATTGGCAAAATTCAACAAGTCTCAGCATCTGGATCATTTCTATATAGCTTCCTCGAATTAAAATCGTGCGTTTGATTTTTCAGGAATTTTTAACTTCAGAACATTCGTTCTTGAGTTTCTAATTTTCTCAACTGAAAACTCTTTGCATGGTCGAGTAGAAGTCAGATTTTCTCATTTCTGACATTCTGGGTTGTCTTAGAATGTTCTTCTGGACAAAACCCATATCTCAGATTTTCGCCGAAAATAACTCTTCGAAAGGCTATTTTTAGTTTTCTAGAAAAGTTGTCAGAATATAGCCGTGTTCACAGTCAACAGGCGAGTTTTTCAGAGTACAGTACACACAGACTGAATTCAAGACCAAACCGGTCTTAATTCATGATTTCGTTAGAAAAGCTGAGACCGATTTGTATCAAGTTGTAGAGGAGATGTTGGTTATCACTTCAGTTACGGAGCCACCAAAGTTACCAGTTAGTGAAATGCTAGGTTGAGTGTGCAAAGATTGCCAAGATTGCTCAAGTTGCTGACATTCAGATGCTGATGCAGTTGACAACCTCGTTGAGGGATTAATTTGCTCGAGATCATGGCCAGTAGACTTCAGTTCTCACCTCTCAGGATAGACATTATACACAAGTTAACTTGGTGTTACCCTTTCAAGTTAACTGGTTGTCTCACCTCATGCATATCTATTCTGAGATCAGATTTACACACTTGGAGTTTCTTTTAGGGTTTTTCGTTAACTGATGGTAGTCTTCCAGTTAACTCGCTTTCAATAAGGACGTGCATGCTCGCACAATTGTCCATTTTTAGATTAGATGTTTCGGTTAACTGATGGTAGTTTTCCAGTTGACTGTATAGTTTACTTCATTAGGGTTTGGCAGCAAATCTTGCATGCATTGCAAGACTGTAGATGACTCAAGGTGATTTTAGGGTTCCCTACACCTTGATGTATATAAATAAGAGCTTTTGCTCATTTGTAATAACTTTTGCTTGAGAGAGAAATATATGCTGCGCCTACCTTGCCCTCAATATTGCTCTTTTGGTATTTGTTCATGTGTCTTCGCTATTACGATTAATTGTTATGCCACATAGGGTTTCATGCAATTGTAATGGTGAATTCTTTCTGTTTTGTACAACTTTACCATTATGATCAATTGTTATGCCACATAGGGTTTCAAGAGGTTATGATGATAAATCTGTTTTGTGTATCTTTACCATTGTGATCAATTGTTATGCCACATAGGGTTTCAAGAGATTGCGATGATAAATCTGTTTTGTGAACCTTTTATCATTATGATCAAGTGTTATGCCACATAGGGTTTCGTGAGATTGTGATGATAAATCTGTTTTGTAAGTCTTTACTATTTTGATCAAGTGTTATGCCACATAGGGTTTCATAAGATTGTCATGGTAAATTCTTAAATCTGTTTTGTGCCCAATAAACTTGTCTAGATTGAGCTGATAGATGCACCACCTTGCCTTCAAGTAGAGAATCTAAACTCGTTTATCGTCGATAGTCAAAACCCTGCTCCATTTCCTCATGCTCTGTTTTCTTGAGGAAATTGGATAGATTTAAAGTAGATAGCTTAGTTGTAGTTAATGATCTACGAAACCAGAAAATCCTTAGCTGCAACATTCTTGGTTTTCTTAACCTTGTGCCTCTTCCAGTTGAAAACAAAAAGATAGGACTTAGATTACTTTTCTTTTTCATGCATTCCAGCACAACGAGGGAGCTTCCCCTCCTAATTTGAAGAGCACTCATTGCGTAGTGTACATAGCTGTCCGTACAAACTTGCACTCCAGAGGTGTAGATTTACGCCAACAGGTCCTATACTTTAGTCTACCTTGGGCACCCCTTCTTGCAAAGTTCAGATTTTTTGGTGAGCTCTTGGATTTTATCTTGCTGGTCGTCCATTTCTGGAGGCTGTACCTTCTTTGAGGCTGCATTGGGAATGTGCATAAACAAATCATTGCTGTTTGGAGGAGTTTCTTGGCTTGGTCTTGGTCGGCTAGCTCCTAGCTCTCATTTTCCTTCAGTTTCAGATCAAATGGAGAAGTTTGGAGTAAGATATGAGCATTTTGGTGAGTTTGGTGCTTGCTGGTTAGGGTTTCTGTTCATTGCTATTTTATATCAGACCTTATATATTATATCTATTCTTGTATTTCTAGTTGATTATCATGCATTTTGATGTTGGAGATGGTTGCCTAACATATTGATGATCTATTTTTATGTATATCTCCTTTCTATTGTAGCTGAAACTATATTTTGTAACGTTGAATCAGTAGTATTAATCAGCTCTTTATATTTCTGCAATTTACTTTTTGTATTCCCACTTTTAGTGGAAGAGACAGGCCTTGCCGTCTTTACTTCAGCACTTTACTTTCTTGTACTGTCTGTTGAAAAGCGGAAGGGGTCGGCTAGTTGCTCAGACATTTACTTTTCAGTACTTTGTATTACACTCCCGCTGAATAAGTGGTTGAGTTGCATTGCATATATTGCTGATCGGTAGAGCTGTCTTTCATATTCCTTACTTTGTATTACACTTCCATTGAATAAGTCGTCATGTTGCATTTCATATCTCGCTGATCGGTTGAGCCGTCTCTCATATTGTACTTTCCATCATTTCAGTTTTTACTGCTAACGATCCCCTTTCCACTGTATTCTCTCACCTTGCCCTCATCGGGTTCTGGGTGATCAGAAAGTGAAGGGTTATTTTCAGTTGGATTATTTTGGTTATCTAACGTTAATGGGTGAAGTTGTGAAAAATTTGGAAAAAATTATAAGGGGATATTTCAGTGGTATCAAAGCCCAAGTTCCTGCCATCCTATTGGGAGAACAAAAAAATTAGAGTTGCCATAATGGAATTCAATAGAGATGCTGAACAGTTCAAAAGGCAATGTGAACATGAGGCTTCCCTACTCCATGCAGAATATCAGAACATGACAAATGAGTTTAAGAACACAGTTCCTTTTGACTCCTTGAATTGTGTGGTGGTTTTGAAACTTGGAAAATTGGTTATGATCAACTACATCAAGAAAATGATAAAAAAAGAAGCAAACATGCCATGGGTGAAGGGGCAGGGAAGGATGAAGAAGTGCTTGTTTGTGGGTTGCAGCCCACAAGTAAGCATGTTGGAGAGAAAAATCAGTCAACAAGTTTGGGAGATGGCACAAGCAAGGTGCACATGACACATCAAAATGACCATGGGTTTGAAGAAGATACCTTGACATTTGAAGAGTGTGTGGAAGAGCCCCAAAATACTCCCTTAGGCTTGCATGTCATTGGAAATAATGAAGATTGGTTTGGTGAAGAGAGAAAAGTAGCAATCTTGAATCCTAATTCGGATTCATTCAATGATGGTTTTGAGACTAATGAGTTCACTACTGAAGAGCATGTTGAGGGGAGTTTTGGTGGTGTTGTAGAATCAACCTATGACCACTTTCACAGTGATGATGTTTATGATGATTCGAGTGAGTTCATATCTAATCATGTTGAAGATTTGGTGAAGGATAATTCTCTACTTGTTGTTGACCCAACTTCCCAAGAGTTTCCATATGAAGAATTCATGACAAGTAACCTAGAAGATCTCTTTGGTATGCATGTGACTATTGTTGATAAGTTCAAAAATATACCTATTCAAGATGGGTTCATTAAACGTAAAAATGAGAGTTTTCCAAACAACTAGCATTGATGATTCTTTACTTCATTATAGTGTTGGTGACATGGGTGGACTGGGGTTTGATTATCAAACTAAGCCCTTAGAGAAAGATACTTATGAAGATACCTGTTTAAGTGAGTTGGGAGGTGATTTATTCATAGAGTCAACACTACAAGAGGAGTGTGATGAGCGCTTTCCTTTTGATCAAAACAATTAGGCCCTTAGTATTTGGGATCCGGGTGTGAAGGCACCTAGTGATGTCAAGGAACTTGTGTGGGATGAATTTCCTTTTGATCTGGATGATGAAATGGAACTTGATGAGGATTCTGTACCAACAAATAGTGGTGACATTATGCTTGAGTTTGGGTCTGCCTTCTCGTTTGATCAAAGTGACAGTGAGGTGGAAGCAGATTTAAAAGTCCATAAGGTTCTTGATATTGAAGAGTTTGATGGTGTTCTTGAGCAGAAATCTAATTTATTAGTGTGCGGAGCTGATTATCATCTTGGTGTTGAGCAATATCATCACGTGGATGGTGTGGGGTGTGAGATTAGGGACAGTCAAGGAGTTGTTCAAAACAAGAATGAAAATTCCGATTGTAAGCAAAGGCTCGAAGAACTAATGGAGTCTGATCCTATTTATGATATTGAGCATCTTCAACTTACTGGTGGTGAAAGACAAGAGTCTTGGAGCAGCTATGAGGGCATTAATGACAAGAAACAAGGTTTTGATTTTTATTTACAGCCTATCAATGGTACACCACTTTTGCATATTCATGAGTGGGAAGGTCAATGCAAGGTATCCATTGAAAAAGAAGTGCAAACTCTATCCTAATTTGATCGCACACACAGTTTGATTGAAGAACTCTATCGGAAAGCTCATATTGAAGAGAGACGAAGAGGAGTTAAGGATGAAGTTGCTCTCCCTAATCTACAACGTATCAAAGACTCTTTGGAGACATTGAAATCATAGTACATACACTTGATCAGAGATCGTGATTATGCCTTCGAAATTGCAAAGAAGACCATTGGTGCTTTCCAAGAAAAGGAGAGAAAGGTTGATGAGCTTACTCTTGAGCTTGGACATGTTAGAAAATACTTAGTTGGCTCTAATAGAAGTAGAAGATCAGTTTGCTGATTTCAAACTTTTCAGGGAGCAAGAGAATGCACAAAGAGCTGAAGAAATCAAGCAAATAATTGAAGAGCTTGATAGTCTTCAAGAAGAGTTTGACTTGGGGAATTTTCCACAAAAATCAGAAGTTGCATGTGTAGATTTGGATTAGCTAGATGGAAGTGAGCAAGAGGAAAGGAATGAATTCCAAGTTTTTGACAATCCTCTCTTTGAATTGAGTGTAGAAGCAACTTACGACAATTCCCTCTTTGTGATGGACAATGAGACATGTGGTGAAGTGACCAAGCATGAGATTGGGTATGGTTCCCAGATTACTAATGATTTGATATTAGACCATGAGGGCGTGACACAAATTGTGATTAGTAATCTTTCAAGGCTGTTTGATGATGAATGCATAAGTGGGTTTGAGGATGAAGTCTCCACTTGGGAAGTGTTGATTCAGGGTGATTTTAGCATCTTTGACATCAAGGTGTTTTCCAAACATAGTTTGGTAGCTGCTCAACGTTTCATTATAGTAGCAAGGAGTGAAGATTTCAGACTTGTTACTCATGAAATATGGGAGAAAGAAGGACCAAAACATGGTGATTGCTTGCTTGACAACCCTTCCCTTGGGTTGAGTGATGCTTTAGCTCATACTACACTATTTTGGGAGTTGGATTTGATGACAACAATTGTTCCATGCTCCATTGTTGTTGAAGCTTTCATGGTTAGGCTTCAGGGGTTCATTAGAGGAGACATCAATTTCTCAAGTATGCACTTGGTTTTTACTGGCACTTGGGGACGTGTTGAGTATTCTTTTCGGTGTGTTGAAGATCACTTTCGGTTGGGTATCCATGCTTGGAATCCTCAACTTGGGTTGATGAAACTTATTACATTGGGAAGAAGGATCTTTGGAGGGATAAGGGCTAGATTATTAGATTTTGTGGTGCTGCTCCCTTCTTGACCAGTGTAACGACCTATCCCTTGCATAAATTAAAATTTTCCAAATCTCACTTTAAACATGTAAAGGTAACAAGTAACAAAGACATTACAATAAAATTTCTCCTTTCTTCATTGATAAATGCATACAAGTTACAATATATTTCTGTTATCACGGAATCTAGCAGTGCTCGTTCCACAGATAACCCCCCTATGAAACTTGTCCGTCTCCTAGGTTCGTGAAGTTCAAGCACGCAAAACGAGGTGAATTTCAAGCCACCTGGGAATGCATTCCAAAGCCTCAAACAGTCAGTTTGAGCATCCTCCTATGTTTGCTTCGCGAAGACCTTCGAAACGAGTACCTTTGCGAAGTCTCACTGTTCATACTTAGTGAAATTGTAAAATGTGCAGTTACACCCAAAAACAGCGCTCCTGCCCATGCTGAAAATTTGACTGTGTTGAAAGTGCTGCAGAAGCGCTAAAAAAGTGCGCCCTTACACCTTTTTCCCAGACTTAGATAAAATTTGGCTTAGGCGCACTTTTTCAAGTCTTATGCACTTTTCGCTTTTCGTGCCATCTTTTATGCCTCAATTAATTGGGCGACTTGAGTTAGGTTTTTAATTTCTCTCAATCACTTAAAAGTGATTTCATTGATTCATTTTCTTCATTCATGGTCTTCAAACTCATCTCCTCTTTGCTGGGCGCGCATCTTCCTTCTCCAAAAACGCGTTTTTAGGAATCTCTATCTTGGTCGAGCTGGAGTTTTAAAATCTTGTTCCAGGTATGTTGTTATTTGTTTCTCTTTTATTCACTTCTCTTTGTATTTGCGTTTTGTTTGCTTGATCTGTTAATGCGTTTTCCAAGTCATGCCCTTGTTTTCTTTAAATCAAAACGGGTTTTCTCTCATGTTCTTCCTTGCGCACAGATTTCGTGCTTTTGAAAACGTTTCATGCCTTTCAAAACACGAACCTACATTATTTGTATTGACTCCTCTTTGGATACGCATTTTTCTTCTTTCCTTGTTTATTTCTTTTTCCTTCAACTCGCGCTTTAAGCTTAGTGTTCTTCAAATGCGTTTCATGCTTTTTCCAAAACGCGCGAGTTCATAAATGGATTGTTTCTTGGGTCGTTTTGATACTTTATTGTTATGCCCTTTTTCCAAAACACGTTTTTTGCATTTCTCTTGATCTTTGGAGTCTATTTCTTTGATATCCCCTGGTTTTTAATGATTATTCTCATACGCGAGTTTGTCAACATAAGCTCGTTTTTGAGAAGTTCTCACTATTGTGAAGAAGTTTTACCTTTCAATCTCCAGCGCTGTTTTTGAATGCTTCTACATCAAGACAAAGCATATTCTACATCCTTCTCCAAGTGCCAAAGTTATCTTTTCTGGGCGTGCTTTTTGATCTGCATTACATTATATGTTCTTCCCATTTTGACAAGGCGTTAAAATACCACGCTTGTACATTTGCATTTGAACCTTCATGAAGAAAATGTCAAGACACCAAAATTTTGCACCATAACACCAAGTTGTTTTGCCTCCAAGTGCAGAAGCGCTAAAAAATTGCGCTTTGACACCTCAGACCAAGATTCTAACACTCCAGGTGCAGGAGCATTGTTTTTTAGCGCCCTTGCACCAAAGTCACCTTCCTCCAAGTGCAAGGGAGCTGATTTTCAGCGCCCTTACACTTTTTCCAATTTTTGTCCTAAACATTTCAAAACTTGCCAGTTTTGTCCCGAATCTCGTTCCTTCCACTTTGTGCATCGTTTTGCGTGCCTTATCACTCGCTCCATGCTTGCTCATTATCGTTGCTCGCTTCACGCATCCCCATGCCGTTTTTCGACTAACGTTTGACTCTACATCTTGCAGTCTCTTTTCGAGATCCTCAAAGTTGCTTAATCGTAGATTCAGTTGCTCTCTGATGATTGCCAGAAAACCTCCGTTGTCTTCAAAAGCTAAAGACAAAATGAAGTATAAATATCAAGGTGTCTATCCGCCGACTATAGTGGTCTCCAAGGTGGAAGAAATAAAAGACACAGAGGTTGGTCATCAAGACTTGGTTGATTTTGTAGAGAAAACTGAGAAGAAGCCTCTTCCTGATTCTATGAGAGCAATTGTACACAGTAACCTGCATTTGGTATCTATGTTCCCTACTGCTGCGCACAATACAAAATTTGTCCTTCAAGTTGCATCCCACTACATCAGGGAAAGCAAAAGTGTGATTGATTCTTCTGGGCACGAGATTTTAAGATTCAACCCTGACTTCTTTGATATTGTGTTTAAGTCCCACAGATGGAGAAGTACATTGATATCTCAATACAAAAAGCACAAGAAGTCTATGACGCTGATCCCAATAAGGCTAAAAACCTGATAAATAGCCAATGGTTGAAGAAGCCTAGGCAAACTGTTTCCAGATGGCCAAAGGGACTCCTGTGAAGTGATTTCAAAGATGATGTCAAAGATATGATCACTTTCTTGAGCAGAGTGAAGGGTTTGCCTGAATCATCCACTTTTCATGACTGGATGTATGAATACATCAGAATCATAAGAAGACAAAAAGTTCACATTGATTGGGGCAAACAGATCAGTGATGAAATACATGAACAATTGATCAATGTGCCTTCTACATTAAAATTCTATATGACTTCTTATTTGGTGTATGTAGCAGTTGTAATGAGGCAATTTCCAGGTCTATCCACAAAAGGGAATCGGATGCTGGTACCTGTGTATAAATTTTTCTATCAACTGGAGTTGAAGGAAAGCTTCCATCATTTTAGGAGGGTTACTGATGCTTTCTTCGCACCTATTGATGTGTTTTTCGTGACCGCACCAACGCAGAATAAAGTTGCCAAAGGCTTCCCTATTCTCTCTTGATCAAAGTATTCCGCACGCTAAGATTGCGAGAGAGTTCGTGCGTTCAACTCCAAGGTTCTTTCAGTGCGAATAGGCTCAGTTTGGCTCGATGTGATTTGCTGGTATTTCAAGGGGACTTACGGAATTGTTCGGCAGCGGAGAAAGGAATTCAAATGCTCGAAAGATTTGTCTATGAAGTTCGGGTTTCTATTCTAATCAGAAAGTACTGAATTGAAATGAGGTAAGGTTAAGAAGATTCTAATCTACTCTAAGGTGTGGGATATGGAGCTCAACTTCAGCAAACTTCTAACCGGACTTCGCTTTGCCTCGCATCGGACAGCTTCCACGGAGTCGGTGCAATCTTCAGAGGAGTGGTTCAAAATGTTCAAATCACAACTTAGCATGAAAATACCATCACGACGACGCATATAGACATACAAATCATGATCGAAGTTAAGTACATGATATTCCAGTTGACCACACAAGGCGCATTCACCATCAGCAAATACACTAGTGGTATGGATAGACGAAGTTGCTTAGATCGAACACCACATTCCACAGTTAACACCTACTTGCATGAAAATGAAATTTATGCTACTCTACGCTACTTGAAGTAGAAGGGATGAAGAAACCTCGCTAGCTATCCACAACAAAGATGAATTTCACCATCAATGAAAGATCTTTTATTATGAAAGTTTTACACGACAATTTCTTACAAAAGTTTTCAAAGGAAAACTTTCCTTCTCCTCCAACTACACTATCAATCTACTTCTAAGTTACTCTAAGCTATCTCCTAGTTGTCACTCTACTCTAATTCTACTCTGATCCTCTCTACTGTCTACTGAAGGTACAAATGAGGAGGACTCCCCCTTTATATAGCTGGCCAAGTCCAACGGACGGCTCAGATTACAATCGGCTGGATGGCCTAGATTGTGCCACCTCAGCCCTAAACATGATTTGCCCTAAAAACCGCCACAAAAGAGAGTGGGGTAATAAATGCGTCATTAATGGCCACCACCCTTCTAGAAGATTCCCGTCTACGGACGCGTTCACACTGTTCTTGATCTTCGTACTCGGCCAATTCTGATGATCGCTTGGAGGAGGGTAAAAGAGACTTTAAGATTGCCACCTCGAATAATAGAATTTGGTAGAATCTGGAGTCCGACCGCTCTTGATTTTCTCCTTGACCCTTGCTCGAACTTCCATTCTTGAATTTGAAGGACTTCTCAGTCTTGGACTAGATCATTTCCGCTTGCCATGGGTGCACATTGGATTCTTGAGGAGAAACTCCAACACTTAGCCATTTCTTGCAACTTTCCTTCAAAACTTTATCTTCCTCCGAAGGTCGTAATATCATCGTGCTTCACCACCTCCAAACATCGTGCTCTGGCCTCGACGTTCCTCCTGCAAAACAAGCGAGGAGAAGAGTATTAGAACACTTCATAACACAAATTCACCTTACTTACCCGATTTTTCTCGCTTTGATCTTCAAGGGCTCATCGTTTTTCCTTTGCCAACTTCACGTTCAAATTCTTCGTGCCTTAGCCAAATTTTCAACCCATCCTGCATTCTGCCTGGCGCACTTCACTCTGATATTTCATTCAACTTTGGCTTGAGAAGAAATTCTTTCATCTGGAATTTGATCAAAAATCATCTAGGCGATCGCCTTCACATTCATCTGCCAAGGCGTTTTATCTTCAACAGCATCATTTATTCCTTGCCTTAGAAAAATTTTCAAATTTCCCTTAGGAAATTCATCAACCTGGCGCCCATCAAAAATATTCACCCTAAAGGCCTCAACAAAGTGCAGAAGACTTCAAAATCCATTCCTGATCGACAATCATCAATACCCAGAAGAAAACTTCCTTCAGAACGTGCCAGACCCATGGGTGTACAACGAATGGGTTCATTTAATTTTTTTTAATTTGGAACCTTAGAAAAATAATTTCTCATCAAATTTAATCCATTTCATCATCTATGAACATTTCTTTGTGCTCTGACTTGAAAATCTTTTTCGACCTTGTGTCGGCATTCTTTGACTTCACCTCTGGAAATTTTATTCATGTCTTAAGAAATTTCATCATCCTCCATGTCTAGGCGTAATTTCCTAAGGAAGAATATACTTTGCCTTAGAAAATTTTCAAATCATTTAGCATTTTGAAAATTTTTCCTTAGGAAATTTTATTCATTTTCAATCCTTCTTGTGGTGAAAAAATCTTTTATTAATTCGCTCGAAAAATTTTAATGCCTTGATCACACTTGTATGTCAACGCCCAACACCATTCTCCATCCTTGGACGTTCTTAGAGCTCCTCAAAAGTGAAGGGCGCACTTGGGCCATCAAGCCTTCAGTTTTAACACTTTAAGCACAAAGGCGCATTTCACAGGGGCTACTTCAATTTTCAATCATTCGAATCTTTTCAATTCACCTCCTACAGATCAAGGTGCATATAGGGGGTTTGGCTTCAAGTTTTATTCTTATCTTTGCTTAGGGCGCATTTTGGGGTCTCCACTTTCAATTTTGTCACTTGGGCGCATTTACTACTAGCAACTTTCAATTTAAATGACTTGGGCGCATTTGATAGGTGCAACTTCCATTTTGTAGAACTTAGAAAAAATTCCAGCTTCATCTTTTGACCAAGGCGCATTTGAGTGCTGGAGCTTTCACTTTTAGGAAGGGCGCATATGATGGGTCCTACTTCCAATTTGAAACACTTGGGCAAAATTCTCATCATTCCAACGTTCTTGGGCGCATTTGACCTTAACAACTTCAAGTTTTACCCAAAGGCGCATATGGCATGTCTAGCTTTCATTTTGACACTTAGAAATTTTTTTTGGACTCCACCTCCTCCTAAGGGCGCATTTCACCCCCTGAGGTTTCATTTTTTGAACACTTAGAAAACTTTTCAAGCTCTCCCTTTAAGGGCGCATTTGGGGGTCCTTACTTCCATTTTCAAAACACTTAGAAATTTTTTAGCCCCTCTTATTCTTAGCTAAGGCGCATTTGAGACCTCTTACCTCCAATTTCCCCTACGTAGAAAAATTTCTTCACTCCAAGCAAGCTGGGCGCATTTAGCCAGGGCTACTTCCAGTTTTAAACACTTAGAAATTTTTTTAGCCCCTCTTAAAGTTCAAGGGCGCATTTTACCAGTGGAGCTTCCAGTTTGTGGCTTGGGCGCATTTAGACTATGCTACTTTCAATTTCCGAAACTTAGAACATTTTGAAGTCTCCTCCAATGTTGGGCGCATTTCACCCCTTCTACTCCAAGTTTTATGCCTTAGAACATTTCTTGGTCCTCTTCTCCAGTCTAGGCGCAAATGGAAGCGGCGGGAAAAGTGGGCAGTTTTCGGATGATCTTGCATGTCATCTGCCCGAAAAATCTCGAAAAACCAGAAAAACCCAAAAATCTCAACATGCAAGCGGCTAAAAATAGTAAGTTTCGAAAAGTGGTCGGCTCCATTTGCATGTCACAATGCGAAGCTCTTGGAAAACCAGAAAATGCCAACATCTTGAAACGTGCATGCAAACCCTAATATCGGCCTCCGAAGGCCGAATGCAAAGTCATCATCCTGCTTTGCATGTCATATCACTGCGAAGGTCTCGAAAAACAGAGAATCTCCGGACATGCATCAGAAAATGTAACATGTAGGCCCGAAATTTGCTCTGGAAGGCTTACTAAAAATAGCAAGTCGTTGTTTTGTTCAAATTTTGCATGCGAGTAACTTGATGCGCTACGCAGCGGTCGTTTGAATCTCAAGAGCACGGACGGAATGCTCGAATTTCATACTTACTAAAATGGTAAGTTACGAATCGGCGAAAATTTCTTGAGAGCCTTGGAAACATGCTGACAACAACGTTAAGCTCAATTTTCAATTTATTGACTTCATTTGACCTCAGGTTGGCTGGAAAATTCAAAACCCTAATTTTTCGGACTTGGCCAAAATTTCAAGCTTAAACCTCAATGACAGGCACAATCCCGGAAGGACAGACAGTAGAAAAGAGAGACAACGACAAAACAAGCGAAAAGCAAAGCCAAAATTAGGGGGGTCCCCATTTGCAATGGGGCGATGTGTGAAAAACGTCACAACAACACCTTTGCTTTTCAATTTTGATCTGACTCTCGAGAGGAGAAGGGTATCTAATGAGGCCTATAAGGCGGTAAGTAAAGTTGGATGCATATTTCTACAATTCCCAACATTTACTTATTTGAGAGTAGGGTGCTACACTGGCTGCCCTTACATGTTGCCACGATATCCTTTGGACAAGTAGGTTCTCATGGAGATGTGCAGACAGCTGATTTCAGTGCACAAAGAACGAAAAAATATTCACAAGCGTGGATTCAAGTTCCCACTGACAATCGGTAGATATACTATCTCGACTGTACAAAAAGCCAAGTCTGTTTATGCTGAGATGCAAGTCATGACAATCAGGACCTACAGGTATAGGTTTGATTTTGATTATCGGGATGTCAGAAGGCAATTGCAAAAGGGTCATCATCACAAGTACCGTTTTGAGGATATCTGGGCTGATTGCAGAGATGAAGAAGCCACTCGCAAAATGGATTATTGTAGGTTGACCGTACAGCAGATCAGAGACCTTGATATTGCTGACCTACCAAAGGATTTTACAGATCTTGGCGATATCATGAATGCTGTCTATGATGAACAAGAGCTTTCTAAGAAGCCGTTGCTTGCAATTCAATGGTCTAGGAAAGAAAGTACTAGCATCAGAGAGAGATTGGCACCAATCTTATCCAACATTGTAGAATGCTTACACAAGCATGGTTTTGAAATGAAAAGTTTCAGAATAGATTCGGAAGGAGAAGAATCCGAAGCAGAAGCTCGCCGACAGCAAGAACTCCGCATGAAAAATAGATCAGCGGTTGTTCCCACTTCTTCACGAAGAGGTCCCAAAATCAAGTTTACTGTTAGTAAGAAAGATACCCAGGCCGTGCCAGAAGGAGAAACCATGGAATCTAAACCATCTCGCTCTAAAGGTAAAAGGGCTGTTTCAGAGGAGATAGATTCCGATGAAGAAGGTATTTCCAGTGACCAATCCGTTGAAGATGAAGACTCAGCGGAAGCAGACTCCGATGCATAAGAAGTTTCTGAAAGCAGACAAGAGTCTGAAGAAGAATCTGAAGGTGATTCCGAAGGTTAACCAGAATCAGAGAGACAAGAGGGTGATCAACAGGAACCCAGGCATGATCAAGAAAGAATTGTCTCCACCTGAGAATGTAGTTGAGGAAATTCCCAGAACGTCATCGCCTGTGATTTCCAGTATTCCTCATACTCCTCCAAATTCGAGTACTCCTCCACCTCCCGTTCCTTCATCACCTATTCCTACCACAGGAATTCCTGCAGTAGAGGTATCCACTATTCCTGTAGCATCAACCTTGCTTGATACTCCCTCGGTGACAAGCATTCATACGGTTGATATTTTGTCAAGTCCTCCATCATCCATTCCTAGCCTGTCTTCACCAACATATGATATCACTTCTAAAACTGAGGTCAATCGGTTCATGAATGAATCAATATGTGATCAGCTCAATGTGCAGTCTACAGGAGCAATGATGACAGACACTTCGCCCATTGTCACAATACCCATGGTAACTTCAGAAGTAACAATGACGACAGAGTTGACAGTGAATCCAGAAGTTCACACCTCCTTTCTTCCCCCTTGGATGATATCTCAAGTATCGAAGCGGAAGAAACAAATGATTTCTCCAGAGGAGCTTGACCTCGAAGAGATAGTCCCTCCAAAGGCTAAAGGGAAGAAAAAGGCGAAAGTACACTCAAGGCTAAATGTTAACAAGACTGGTCACAAGTATGCGTAGATTGGCATACCACCGCAAGAAGAAGGAGATGTCAATATGGAGGACTACACAGTAACAAGAGTATAGCTTGGCAAAGTTACCAATGAAAGTGCAAAAGAAGATGCGCAAGTGACATTGGACATCTTGGCTGGAAGACTGGATAAAATGGAGCAAGCTCGCAATATGTACAAACAGAGGGTAGAGCATTATGCCACTGTTGTAAAGAGACTTGCAGGATCTTCAACTAATGCACAACCGCTGGCAGTGGTAAGTATTGAGGACCCAGCTATCAAGAAAGCTGAGAAGTTCGCCTCCAAAGGTAGGGTGTTGTATGATTTCGTTGAGAAGATCATAGAACACGGATCTCAGATCATAATTGCTGCGGACGAGAAAACTACTTTGCTGGCCAAGCTCACCATAGAGCTTGATAAGGAGAAAAGTGTACTTTCCCAGGAGCGTAGAGATATGGAAAAATGCCTGCTGTCATGGTCATAGATGAAGCAGGTAAAGCTTAGTAAATTGGTGGAAGCTGGGGTAATTCCCGATAAAGATAAATTCATTGAGGTAAGAGAATCCTTGAAACATTGAATTCAAGTAATTCAATCTCTTACGGAAGATCTCCACCAAGTGTAGGAAGATGTCAAAGGGCATCATGTGATTATTGAAAAAGGTATCAAGGAGTTACCAGGACAACTTCTTGAGGAAAATAGTATCTTCCTGCCAGCCATAGAAATATCCCAGATCTTCAAAGAAGCCATCATGAAGTTGATTGACATCACAGACTTTTTAGAAGCCTCTCTGAACATCATTTGTGATACAAGGCTCACATTGGATAACCTAAAAATGCATCTTGACAGGTGCAAGAAGGTTCACTCATCTGCCATGAGATCGATCACGAGAATTCACACCATTGTGGATTACACCGTTGGTCCAGATGAGAAGTTCATGCAAGAGACCAGGAAGAAATACGAAGACTTCTGCGCCCAAAGCAAGGAAACATGAAGGTTCCTGATCTGCAGTGTTAGACATTTTTGATGCTTCCCATTATGCATCTTGTAAATATTTCCTAACATTTTATATGTTTTTTTGTAAATTGTAATTGCACCAAGTTCGAGATGTAATTTCATTAAGAAAAATTACACTTTGACTTTGGTCAAAGTTAGGTGAGATCTCCTTGAATCACTCACCCAACTTTCCTTAATTTTCTCAATTAGTTTCCTAATTTTGCTCTTCCCTTTTTCCATATATATGAGGGTTTTCCTTTGTAAAGAGCATCTTTTAGTATTTTGCAACGAAGTGCTGCCCTTTTTGAAACAAATTGTGAAACTTTGTGTTCATGCTTTGCGAACAAAATTTGATCAATAAAGAAGATTGCAAACCAGACTTTATGTTGGATTCGATGGTCTTGTGAATTGATCTATTTTGGTGGTGATTAGCTTATGAAATCTGAAAGACTCTAAGTAATTCATGTAAACTTTGTGTTACATCCTTTATTTGTATTTACATTTGTGTTTTGTTTTACTATTGTTGAATGATCTACAAGACTTTGTGCTTGTAATTGTTCATCCTCTTTGGATACTTTGGTTGGATGATCTACAAGACTTTGCACTTGTAATTGTTCATGCTGTTCGAGGAATTGCTGTATTTGAGAAGACTTTGTGCTTCTAATGCAACAAATGACACATCTTTCATAGATCCACCATTGAAAAAGCTACAAAACGACTTTGTGCCTTCGTGAGCTTTCCCTTTTATTTTACTTGTTTATTGTTAATCACTTCTGGTATCTCTACGCTTTGCTTTGACAAGATAGAGGTATTGGCATTACTGCTTGTTGATCGTTTTAGGTTATTGTGAATTGAGAACTTCCAACAGTGAAGCATTGTAAACATCTTCTCTAAAAAAAGAGAGAAGGATGAATGTGACACCCCCCCCCGCCCGCCCCCCCCCTACTTCGTAAGTATTGTGTACATTGTGTACTTACTTTATTTTGTTTTACTATTGCTTCTGTCAGTAGTAAGAAGGGCGCTTCCCCTTTCTGGGAGGAGAGATTCATATCTCACATAGCTGTGGCTGAAGTCCTAGTTGTGTAATCTATCGAAAAGTTGATTACATAATTTTCACCCAACAATTTCCACATGAATTCCATTTTCATTGCAAATATATTTCAGAATTCAAAAGTAATATAGTTACATACATAGCTCGTAAGCTTTTGCACAAATAGAAGTAAGAAGGTCCAGGAGTCCGTCCTTTCAAATCTTGGTACATCGGTCGCTTGCTGTGGAGGAGAAACATCATTCGGGCGCTTTTCCGCCAACCATGGACTTATAATGCGGTCCCCCGCACACCTATCGTTAGATAGATGGCCCTCCCTTTGAAGAAGAGATTGGTAGGGTATCCTTTAACGATTACCAACTGAGCATAGTGCTGTGTCCTACACAACTAGAACCTTGCTATTTCACAATCTCGAACTCGTACTCGGATCACAATGAACTGACAGTGTAGTCTCAACTATCTCACACCTAAGTGGATGTCGTACCTTTCACTACTTTGGCCAAAGTATTCTCATTCAGTACTTTGAATGAAGGTCATCTATCATAAACACTACTCAAGGACGATTTGACTTTAGGCTTCCTTACTCTATGTGTAGGCTATGTCCTTCAATAGGGTTCTGCTTACCCCAGACTTCCTACCTCAAACAGTCTACTAAGAAATGAGTCAATCAACAAGTGTCTAATATCCTAACTCCTGATTTAGGAAATCTTTATCCTAGGAGTGTAGCTTGT
>VDFB02321379.1:0-11301 GCA_007258455.2 Sequoia sempervirens | reverse complement strand
GATTCATGGAACTTTTTGTAGAGGATCAAATTTTATTGGAGACAAATGATCATAGCCTATAGCGGCTAATATTTATTTCATTCGAGCCTCCTCCTCTAGTGCCGTATAGATGGTGAAGTGTCGATTTCAGAGGAAGTCGTCTAATATCTTCCTCCACTGGAGAAGAAGTATCCTTGGGAGAGATCACCTTCATGGATAAAGGTTGGGGCTTCTAGCGTCTGGGTCGCAGCTATTTATCTCTTCTGTATTCGGCATATGTGTAATCCTCAATAGGCATCGAAATCAGTGTTGACCCTGTCAAAGCATAGTGGAGCGATATATCATGATGCCTCTGGTTTGCAAACAAGAGACATGACACTCTCTCTTTTTTTTCATCCTGAGAAGCGTTGGAAGAAGAACTTAGAAAGTTCTAAGGTGATTCGATGAAGAGTATCGCAGTTGAGAGTGGTCACGGGAATGCTAACTTATTTCCCTTGAAATTGAAAAAAAAAAATCATCAAATTTACGGTTATCCTGTCATCGGGTATCAGAACCATCACAAGCTTTGATTCATTGCGATGAGAGTATTGGGCCCTTGTAGAAGTTCTGACAACCTTATTATAGAATGTTTGCATATTCAAGAGACTCGATAACAGGCAGCGAATTTGCATTCATCGTATATCATTGGCGCCAGCTTCTCATACATCCCGATATTGGGAATAATATCGGGTGTCTGCTAAAAGACTTCCTTAGTGAACTGTGGAATATGTTCGTGTTGGTGCAACAGGTAATTTTTTTCTTTTTTTTATCATCGTATTTGTTATGTGACTGATCTTAGCGCAGCAAAGGAGATTATTGTGCATTCAATCTATCACACTTTGTATTATTGAGAGACAATGATGGTAGAATGAAGTCTTAACCGTTATGAGAATTGAAGTTTCAAATATGTGTGTGTGATCTGCTTATTGCTAAATGTCTGCATATGAGCAACGAACTGAGCCTTGGCTAGGCCTTATCGCTGTGTTAAATATTCTCCTTGATTTCAAGCGTTGAAGCCTGCACTCAGTGCGTGTGGAGAAAATTTGAATTATTGTTATCCATGACTATGAGGTCTAAGTGCAGCATATAAGGAGAAATCTTTTAACAGCTACAAGACAAGCACCTGACTGCACCTACAGAATTGTAGCAACAAAAGGAGATAAGTATTCTTTTGTTTATGTTTTTCAGTCTGCTAAGTTGAGTAGGTCTGACATTGTTTACTTGAATCATGAATGTTTGGTAAAGTAATCACTGGCATGAAATTTTTGGCAGATGTCATCATTCATTGCATTTTCATGTGTGATAGAGATCTTTGGCAGATGTCATCACTCATTGCATTTTGTAGTACAAATCCCTGAGTGTGACTCTGAGATGAAAAGTGAAATGCAATTTCATTGTGATGATCACATCGATATCTTTCTCCATGTTCATGGATTGCGATGGTGCCTTGAGAAGGCTAGTCCTATATGGAACATGCTGGCTGCATGTAAGAAATCTATAGTTGTGCAGACTATATTTTGTTGATGCTGAGTTTAGCACTCTCAAGAGGAGCAAAAGATGGAAGTAGAATATATCAGAATTCAATAAAGATAAGTTTCCTTATCCCTTCATTCTGATCCCTTGATGTATTTCTCTTATAGGTTGATTAATCCATGTTTTAATTTTGTTCATAAATTCCTATGTGTTCATGCTATAACCTGAGATAGTAAACTTTGTATGATTCCAGCCTTATTATCTCTTTAGGTAATTACAAACTGTTAGTAATCTCTCTCTAAAATGCTTGAAGTTCAATGTTCTAAGAGCAAGAAGGAGATGAGAGATTGCTTAGTGATGAAAAACTTGAGGCATCTTGTGAGAAAGTCATGCCAACCAAAGAAATGATCAAGCAGCCATGGGACTGAGTTGGTGGCCAGAGGGAGTTCACTTCCAGAAGTCTTCTTTGCAATATCTGAAGAAAGGATCAAGAGGGAGTCTTGTAACTCACTGAGAAGAAGTGAAGATTGTTGTATTGAAAGGCTAGGTGCTAAACCCTTAGAGGATCCCTTCAGTTGCTGAGATCATAATTGCTCAAGATTGTCTTCCGGATTTTTCATTGGTAGCTCCGCAAACCTATTCAGAATAGAGTAATCTAGGAAGAGGTCGAGGAGGACTATCCTAAACTCTCTACAATACCAAGAGGTGTGCATTGGAAAGCTTTTATCTAAGTCAAAGTGTTGCAAGAAATCTTGGATGAAGAGGTCAGAAGATTGATGCATGTGCTTAAAGATTCAGAGGGAGTCTGTTGAACCTGAAGAAGATGCAGCTAAGCATATCCTGAGATACTTGCGTGGCACAGTTGGATATGGGTTGGCGTATACCGGTGATGCAGACTTGGAGTCACTTGGTTTCATCGATTCTGATTGGGTGTTGTGTCATCTGAAGAGCAAACTCGGGTTGTAAGCCTTTTTATGATTTGGTGCAGTAAAGCAAATCATCAGAGCATTGATACGCAGTCGAGTAATCGCGAGCTTGCATGGCAACTCGAAGCAAGTGGGCTTCGTAAGCTCCTTGCGTGATTGTTTGGACAATCAATGGACCATTATTCATTGTGATAATAGAGTTGTGTGAAGCTTTCTGTCAATCCTTGTTTTTCATAAACCAAGCATGTTGAGATCAAGTACCACTATATCGTGAGATATGGTACTGCTAAGGCTGTACAGTTGAGGTACATTAGCATCGATGAGCGACGGAGAATTTCACCAAGCCTCTCCAGGATAAAGTTTGTATACTTTGAGATAAGCTTGGTATGGTGGAGAATCCAGCCTTGATTGAGAGTCTCGTATCGTGAGCCTTGTTTAATGAGTTCTTCTCTGAGAGAAGTTGAGGTGAAATCCCTTGTTAATGCATTTTCTTCTTAGATCTAAGAATTTGAGGTGAAAGCCCTTGTTTCCACCTCCTCGAGGGTCATGGTGGATGTCATGTGTGCGACTCCATGACATATTTGTACTTTGTGTTTCACCCTCGAGAGAGTCATGGTGAAAGTCACTGAAGTGACACATCATCAAGTGATGAACACTTGTACTTACTTCATGCATTTTCTTCATGTGACGAAGAATTTGAGGTGAAAGCCCTTGTTTCCACCCTCTGAGCTGAGTCATGGTGGATGTCATGTGTGTGACTCCATGACAACATCACGTGAGAGAGTCCGTGATGATCTTCTTGTACTTGTGTTTCACCCTCTGGGAGAGCCATGGTGAAAGTCACATTGAGGTGACAACATCACGCAAGTGATGAACACTAGTACTTACCATTTGATGGTTGATATCGAGACGATATCAAATATCACGTTGAGGTGATATTTCTCTCTTTATATCTGATTGCAGGCAATGGTGGCAGATGAACCTCATATGGAGATGATTTGTATTATGCAGCTGGAAGTTCTCTCCCTAGCTGAGAGGGAGTGTTAATGTTATAGCAGCTTCGGTAGTTCCTTCCAGCTCACCTCTTTCGTGGAAGACATAAATTGAATGATAGCCATTGGCTATTCAATTTATATTTATTGTTTTATCTTCATTTTACATTGGGGCCGACATGAGGAGATACGAATTCATCTTGATCATTTATTAGAAGACATTTAATATTTGTTGTGGCCGACTTCCATTTATGAAGAGATGAAATTTCTTGGGGCCGACATCATTTATGAGTTGTAACTGTTTTGTATCTTGGCCGACCTCTTAACTTGAAGAGGTGCGACCTCTCTCACCTATATATATACAAGGTCGCCATCCTCCATTGATCAATTATGAAAGTTCAATTGATTCTATCAATAAAGTGTGAGCTTCATCAAGAGCAGATTGCGAATTCCTGTAAGTGCAGATTTAGGTATCAAGGGAGGGCAGATTATTATCTGTCATTGCATCTAGTGTAGGTGATGAATATTGGCCTTGTGATTGGCCTCATTGTAAAGTGAATTGTTGCATTATTTATATAGAGAAGAGAGATCTTTGTTGCTGGGTTTTTCTTTGTTGCTGGGTTTTTCTCCCTCAAGAGGAGGGTTTTCCCAGGGTATATGTTGTGTTATTTTTGTCTGATTTTGAATTATTTTCTGTGCACTAAATCTGATCATTAGTTTTCAACATAGAATATTGCCTACTTTTTCCCTTAAACAATAATCCTCAACTCCAAAAGGTAATTGATTAAATTTATAAATATGACTTTATCTAAAATTATGGATTTTATTATAATAATTAGATTTATAGCTTATGCAATAATTCTGAAAATAAAACTTATCCTTCAAGTTGCAGCTATTCTCCTTGAATGTCCCTAATATCTACTCAAGTTAGGTGTTTTCATCCTTAACTTGCTAAGAGAATTTAAGGTGTTCCATCCTTAAAATTCTCAATTTACCTTGGAAGGTTTTTGTCCTCTTTGACTGTAATTTACTAGTAACAGTCATAATATTTATTCCAAAATTCATGCCTTCATATCATTGAATGCCCTCCCCTCTATAACCTATTTTTGATGAAGTCGCAACCTTTCTTATGCTACCCTTTGGAGGAGTCACAACTTTTCCTCATGTAACCACTGCCCTTTTATTAATTAATTTTAATTTAACTATGCGATATTCTCAATTGCTAGTATGAAACCAGCGCTACTTTCCCTTTAAGTATTATCTCCTTCTATTTCTTTTAATCGCCTTATTCATTATCTCATGTGATTTCTTAATTGGCGGCACTTTCCTTAGTCGCTTCTTTGATTAACATAGGCAGCTGGTGGTGATAATTAAATTCAATGTTGTGAGGACAGCGATCTGTTTTTCTGTAGTTATCTCTGATCCTTATGACTGGTGCCTTTGTTCATTAGTGTAACTGGCAATTACTTTTCCTTGAGTGTTTGCAACCTGTCCATAATTCTTTAATGTGCAATTTATTCATGGGTGGGGCATTTACAGTATTGCTGATGGTGTTTATTAATGACTGAGATTTACCTTCACTTCTGGCAGGGATATTACACTTTAGGAAATTCATTGCTCTTGCCATTTAAGTACTTTATCATGCAGGAAAAGTCAACACCCTATACTAGTAATGCTGAAAGAACGTTAAAAGTCTAATGTTCCAAGTGTAGTCATTTAAGATTGTTTGGTAAAACAAGTTAGGCCAGAGTCTTAATTTGAAGCTCTCCCTTTCCTGTCAACCTAAATTTTGGTGAATGCTTTACTCACTACATTGCCCATCTAGTGCAATTTAAAGTTAGGACCATCACAAAGGCCATAGTTGCTGTGAATCTACACCAAATTTATATGCATAATGTGTATATAATATAATTTATATATCATTAAATTCCCTCAAACAAAATTAACATTTGATGTATTGAACCTTGTCAAAGGTCACCTTCATCTAGAGTTTCAGCTGTAAAAGAATGGTGAATTGTTTTTTCACCATCAAATTTCAAGCATGTCTGAGATTTATTTTCTTTCTAAATTCTAATTACTGTGCAAGCAACCATTAATCTTTATGCTTCAAGCTTTCCCTTCTATCTTTTAGGTATAAGCCCTTTCATGTATCATTTTTCTCCATGTTCTTTTTTTTATTATTGATTTTTTTTAATTATTATTATTTTATTTTATGAATAGGTGTTAATATCTATATTAATAAAAGACAAATATACACATATTCACAAAAAAAGGGTAGGTGGTAAGAAGGCACACCCCAAAAGTTACATGGGTAGAGCCCAAAAATTAGGAAACATTACAATAACAGCAAATAAAAAAGGCCATCAAGCGGTCATAGTAGTGCCAGCAGAGGGTGGCGGGCCCTATCATCCGGTTTTCCCCTTACAACAGCAGGGTCTGGAGTAACATCAGGGGGAGCCCAACCATCGTCATCTCTCTCATTTTCTTTTTCTTTATCTTCATGGTGAGGTGAAATTGTCAAATCCAAATGCAGGAGCCACTTAGAAGTATCAGTGGGCCAACCAAAACTGCCTCCAGGAGCATCACCAGAAGGCCACCCAAAAGCGCCACTTCCACCCCTCACCACTCCTCCAAAAGGCCACCCCAAGTCAACCCGCGGTGGAGGAGAGGGCGATTGCCTGCAAGGGCAAGAGCCACGACATGAAGGAGCCTGAGAACAAGGGCGAAAATCCCTGGCAAAGCCACTTCACTACCAACCCCATGAAGGCGACGAACGCGGGAAGAAGTGGGATAGGGAGGCATGCACACCACAGTACAAGGGGCATTGCCCCATTGGTCCAGAAGCTCTTGGAGGTGAGAAACTTCAAGTGCAACTTTGTTAGCTTGCACTTGAATCTACAAAAGAACATTAGAGCAAATAATAGCTTTAGAATATAAAGAAACAAATTTATCAATCTAGCTATGAGAAAATATGCAGGCATTTCTATCTTTCCAAATACTGAAGAGGATTTCCACCCTGAAAGTGTGCCAAATCTAAGTATACTTTGCAGGGAACCTAGGCGAGTACCCCAACAAAACCATATGCCAAGAGAAGGGCTCTGGTCGAAATGGCCGAAAGAAGTCATGAATCCAATTCCATAGATGCTGAGCTCTAGAATGTAAACAGAAGAGGTGCTTAAATGACTCATCCTGCCCACAAAAAGGACAATGAGGGTCCTGGACCCCCAAGTGAGAAAGCCGAGACCCCATTGGTAAGCCTTGGAAAAGAATACACCAAGCAAAGTGGGTGAGCTTTGGCTCAACACTTGCAAACCACGTAGCAGAAAATCTTTTGCACCAAACAGACACCGAAAACTAGAGGTGCCATCTCTGGTTCAGGTTGTCCATCATGGGAAACTGAGGTGAAAGCCATTGATAACCAAGCCGAGACTTGTAATTTCTAAAAGGGGTGTTTGGATACCATTTCCAATCTTTCCACCAAGGCTTGGTGGAATGAATATCCACTTTATGAAACATATCGATCGGAATGGCACTCACCAGGCCGTCGTAATTTTCACGGTTATGGTTTTGAAAACCAAACTGGGCACGAAAAACTTCCCACGACAAAATACAAATGGTAGTTCTATGAAATAAATCTTGAAGGGTCTAGATACCCTTCTTGTGGAACCTGAAGGCCTTAAGCCAAGGAAGCTTGGCCAACGGCCAACCTGCACTAGAAAAAAAAGGAGACCACCAAATATTCTACTGATTGAACGAGATCCCATCACGAAATCCAGTCCCAGACCAGCAAAGCCAGGGCTTGACCACCTCCCAGGCACACCAAATGCTTTTGGCAACAAAGGCACCCAAAATCTGAACTGGATCTCACATAACAAGAAGGGTTTGAAAGCCAATTCCCTTCCAAGAAGGTTTGTGGGTGAGATAACCCGTTTCAATACAATGCCTAAGGAGGATTTTTCAGGCCTCATTGCCAGTAAGAGCTTTAATAGTCCATTTAACACAAAGAGCAATCCCTTGCCAGTAAGTGGAAAGAAGGCCAAGCCCACCAGAGTCTCTAGAAAGGCAGCAAAACTCCCAGGCAACGCAGTGAAAACTGTGAGTCTCAAAAGAGGCCTAAAGAAAATCTCTGAGCAATTTTTCCAGCTTAGCATAAGAGGCCTTGGAAGGAGCCCAACATGAGGAGTAATACACGAGTCGCACTGCTAATATTTTGGAGCAAACCTAAAATTTACCAGCTATAGAGAGCAGCTTGGTAACCTAGAAAGCTAATTTTTGCTCAATCCGAGATAGAACCGCTTGCTAGAAATCAGCAAAAGAGGCCTGAAAGGCAAAAGGGATGCCAAGAAATCGGAAGATTTTTCCAGGAGCAATCTACTTCCACCCATATTGTTGAATCCAGAGAGGATTGGGAAGAACGAATTATCTGTAACACAAGGTTTTGTGCCACTGAATGGCAAAACTAGAGACCAAGCAAAAGGTCAATCAAGAGCAGCTTTGACATTATTTTCTTCTTCTAACAAGGTAAGGAAGAAATCATCGACAAAGTGGCCATTGACCAACTAAGCTAGTGAATTAGGCAAGGAGATCCCTCGAACAAGCCCCTGGGAAATGAAATGAGCAAGAAGATAGCCAAACCCCTCAGCAGTTAGCACATAAAAAGAGGGGGCAAGCAGGCAACCTTGACAAATGGAGCAGAACAAACCAAAGGATTGGGACTAGCGGCCATTAATGGTGATGCAAGTTGAAGCTTCGGAGAACATTTTCATAGACTGGATGAAATTTGGGCCAAATCCCAACGCAGAAAGCATAGCTAAAATGAAAGGCCATTCTATGCGATCATAAGCTTTGGCAAAATCAATTTTGAGAAAAATTGCCTTTGGATTAGAGTGTCTCACCCATTCCATGCCTTCCCAGACAACAATTATGTTGTCCAAGATGAACTTGGATTTAATAAAACCAATCTATTCAGGGCGCACAATCTGAGGCAAAAGATGGCGGATTTTTAAAGCAAGGGCTTTGGCAATGATTTTGTAGGAAACATTGAGGAGCGTGATGGGGCGCCCGTTACAAATATCCTCGGGATCACCAATTTTAGGTATGAATTTTATATTGCCTTTGTTGATAAGATTACCTAGGGATTTAGAATGAAAAGCTTCAAGGTAAACTTTATGTAGATCTTTCCCCACACAATCCCAAAGGGCCTTGTAGAACTCACACGGGAACCCATCAATTCCTAAGGCTTTATCATTGTCCATAGTGTAGACAGCTTTTTTGAGGTCTTCAATTGTGAGCAATTGCTCACAAAAAGCTTTCTGGGCTAAGGAAAGCCCAATTGGCACAACAGCAAGGCAATCCTGGAGCGCATTATTCCGATCAGGAGTATAATCTTGGGCTATGAAAACTTGCTCATAGTGCTTAACAAATTCCTGGAGAATATCAGGCAGTTTTGAAAGCACATTATTGCCCTCTTTGATTCGTTTCATGCCAGGTAATGACTATGTGGCTCAAAGAGCCAGGAAAAATTCTTTCGAGGCACGATCTCCAATCTTAAGCCAGTGAAGTCCAGCCTTGATTTGCACCCCTCTGGCCGCATAATTATCAGCAACTTGCTTTTGATGTCTTAACTCCGCAACCTTGACTTGCAGAGAAGGGGAGAAGGGGTTAACCGCCAAAGCCTCAGTGGCAATACAGAGGTCAAACGTTATTGCTTCATAAGACCGTCTACAAAAAATAGCCAGCTAATGCCCATAAATGCGAAGAAACCTTGCGGTATGGGTAATGACATCATTCCACCACTTGATCCAGCGAGTTGAGTGAGGTGGTCTACACTCCAAATTCCAGATAGTGTTGATGTGGGCTGGCGTGGGTTGGTGACTCAATAGAGAGGTATTCAGAAAAAACTGGGTTCTATTAGCGTGGAGTTGCCTTAATTCCCATTCAATGTAAAACAAAATGGGAAAGTTGTGATGAGCCCAACTGGCTCCAACTAACCCCTGTAGTATTTTGCTTATCTTCTTATGTTTTTTAGTTTTTAAAGAATTTTTCTAAACAGAAGAGAAGGGGCATACAGCATATAAATGCTTATAAAACACTGTTCTGAGCTAATATTGATAAAATGAAAGTGCAGAAGGTATTAAATAACCGTAACAAAGAGATTACATATGATAGACATACCCGAAATGCTCCAGATTATTTTATTAAGAAAATATTCCAGTTTGCCAGCCAAGAATGATGAAAACTGATAAATTCCAGTGTAGAAGGCTACAGAATGAAATCTCCAGCCTGAAAACTGAGGCAAATGAATTGTAGAAGCTAGACGTCAAAGGAGAAGATGAAAAACCCTCAAGGAAGAAGGCGTTTGTCATGTCCCCTTCTAGTTGACATCTCTCGGAGTTCACGATTAGCCTATCATCTGACCCTGGTAAGTGATGGGATGGATAGAGGGTCTTGATGGAGCTTGGCTTTGGTTATCGATATTTTACCGGTTGGCTTCGTTCGGGCTCGTGGACACTTTTGCACGAGTTGCTATTTTTAGCGATGTAGGCACTCAAAAGAGCACCTATTTTAGCGATGCAGTTTGATCGCGTGCAGAATCACTCCCTGGTTTGCCCGCTTGGCAGTTCGTGCATCGGACGTTTCTTGAGGGAGTTATTAATATTTGATTGATTAATTAAATATTAATTAAATTGAGCATATAATATAAAGTTATAATATTTTAATATTATAACTTAAGTGAAGGGGTCGCCATACATAGAAGGGGCCATTTTTAATTATATTTTATAATTAAAAATGTGATTTCAAACTATTGAAATATTAAAATAAAAAGTTCGAATTATTTTAATGAAGAAACCTAATTTGTGAAAATCGAGCTTTTGAAGAATAAAGGGTTTTCTCATTGGAAATCGAGCCATAATGATTGATGAAAAGAATTTTTGAGTTTCTCTCAACCAGAGCACGGAAGCCAAGGGTTTCAGTCTCAGAGCATTGGGGAACGAGCCATCTCCAGTGAAAGCAATTCAGAGGTTGTGAAATATCATCCGATTTATTGCCAGGCAAAGAGATTTCTTCATTCAGAAGAAATTACAGAGCATTCAAAGATCATTTACCTTCAGAGTTTTGTTAGGGTTTCATCCAGAAGGCATTCTTCAAACCAAGGCGCATCATATTCTTAAGTCTGGACATTGATTTCAAAAGGCCGTACCATTGTACTTGCTGCTGTGACAGGGCCGTACCATTGCTGCAGGCTGTACTTCTTCAGCTTCAAGCCGTACTCATATCTTGTGCAAAACGCCTTTCATTCTGGCCTTCTATCTTCATTCTTGGAGGCGCCTCAGTATCTGGATCAGTTTGCAATCATTGGACAGAGGGAGAAGGGATCATTTATTGCAGCCGTACCAGATCTGGTTATTTCCAGCTTGCTGCTAATACCAGGTTCTTTAATTAAAAAATATTATTTCCTTTGTTGCATGTTATCGGATCTCCATTGTACTGAGTCCAGTTGATCAATAAATGAATTGCCAGTATTAGATCTTGTATTTTCCATCAATATTGAAATTGTAGCATTTTATATTGAATTTATTATTCAATTCTTGCAAAATCGCATTCTTTATTATTCATGCAAAAACATCAAAAAAATCAAAATACAAACAAAACTATAAAAAACGGTCAGATTCAGAAAACGGGGAAACAAGGGTTTCTACAGTGGTATCAGAGCTAAATCCTGCCATCCTGAGGGTTTAGCAGTCTTATGCAGCCACAACAGATTGGGTCTCACAGGTATTACACACGCAGGCGAGCCTTGATTGACAGGCAATAGGGTTCGATCCGGCAGCCGGAAAACATGGGTGGCAGCCGGAAAACATGGGTGATAGAACAGATATTCCTAGAACAGA
>VDFB02321378.1:0-13966 GCA_007258455.2 Sequoia sempervirens | reverse complement strand
GATGTTTAGATGAAAAGTGATAAATTTGGATAAATTAAGTGTCCAAATTTGGATGTCTACATTTTTCCCCTCTTTGAGATGGTGTTATGAAGTAGCATCATTTCAAAGAATATTAAAATATAGAACCTAGAAGAAGATGGTTAGATTAGGAAAGATGCCCCAGTCATCAAAGGATTGATTGGGAAAAAAGATGATGGGGGTGAAGATAAAGATTAGGGATTGAGGATGCCCCCTCGAGAGGACATGTGGGTTCAAGAGAACATGGATGTGCTCTCGAAATGGATGAGATTGATGAAAGGGGAGATGAGGAAGATAATGCAAGGTGATGGGTAAGAGAGTAAGTGATATGGAGATGGATGAAGCACAAATGGATTTTATGACAAAAGGTGATGTTGCCCCAGTCAAGGTATAAGCCAAAATAGGTTGATGATGGATGGAGTGTTGTCAATGAGGGAATGAAGGATCCTGAAACAACACGAGGATAGGGAAGGATACATCCCACTGAGTGGTATTGATGAGGGAAGGATACATCCCAAAACACCACTAAAGGATAGGGAAGAATACCTCTTGATGATGATGATGAAAGTGTTGTTGATGAGGGAAGGATACATCCCAAAACAACACCAAAGGGATAGGGAAGGATACCAATGGATGATGATGATGGGTCAAGGTTGATAATGAGACTGGGGACAAGAGAAAGGATATGATTAGATGATTCAGGCCAAGTGGAATGGATGGAGATTGGATAGAGATAAGGATGAAGGATGAGTGATGAATGGATGGGGGGATATATGCAAGACGATAGAATGAAATGCAATCCTAATGCAATTTTCCATCTTTGGAGCAATCGATTTTGCTATAGCCGCATTAATAAGACACTGTGGCATGAAGAACTGGCTAATTAGTGTCTAATGCATAAACAAACACAAATGTATTAAGAAGGCCATCCCAACAATCTCTAAAGTCATGAAACTCATCGGGCCAAGCATTGAGATAACCATTAGCACAAAAGGATGCCCCAAAGATAACACAAGACCACAAGGATCTTGGTGGGTACTACGTGGGACAACCAAGAAGACACAATCAAACAAAAGATCAAGATATGCCCCTATGTGGACCAATCAAAACATGCCATAATATGACAGATCATGGCGGCTTTGACAAGTATGATAGGGAGCTCAAATGATAAACAAAATCCAAAAGTATCAAAATATCACAATCAATTTCAAACGTCCTTTGCCATAGGATCAAGGGGATGGATGGGATTGATGAGGTCTGTTAGGAAGGATGCATCATGTTGAGACCGATGATGGATACTAAGCTAAAAGATCGATATGACGTAAGATATTCAAAACTGATTGGATTTGATGACACAAGTGGCTCTTGTTTGTTAAGAACCAGCTAGATAAGTAAGGGCATAGCTTGACGACATGACACAAGGGAGATAAGACATGAGATTGACACACCTTAAAGACCTAGGGGCTCAGGGGCCGATCAAAGATTAGCCTTGCCTACGTAAAAGCGCAGAGCCCTCGTAGTTCGATAAAAGGCTGACGACTGACCAAAATGGAGACCTTGATGGATGGTAAAGATAGGATGGACAAAAGGAGTAAAGTGGATAATGGTGATCGATGAGAGACGATAAAGGAGCCCCGGGGGCTGATCAAGTGATCGACCTCGCCTACGTGAAAGCGCAAGGGCAACGTAGTTCGACAAGACCAAAGGCAAACAATGGATAAAGGATGATAAGATGATAGGGTAAGTGGATAAAAAGATGGGACCGATATGACAAGATAGGATAGACCTGTTGGATTGGATAGGATGATGACAATCACATAAAGCTCAGGGATGGGATAGTTATCCAAAGCAGTAAAATGATTTGGGAGGATGATATGATAGATAGATGAGTGATGAAAAGTGATAGGAGATTGGAAAGATGTGCAAGAGAAGCAGGGGTGATGACGATGAGATAAATGGCATTGGGTTGCATGGGGGGGAGGCCTATAGCCAGATACCAATGACAAGGGATTGTGAGATGGTATGAGGATAAAGATGAAAGAATGGATAGAGATATAGGGATGGGGGATGGGAGGGATTGTTTGGATAGATGGGAATTTAAGGGTTGGGAGATGAAAGGGATGCTAGGATAGATGGATACAAAGAAAAGGATGGGGAGATAGAAGGGATGATGTGATAGATGGATAGGGACAGAAGGATTGGGAGATGAAAGGGATGCTAGGATAGATGGATACGAAGAAAAGGATGGGGAGATGGAAGGGATGCTGTGATAGATGGATAGGGACAGAAGGATTGGGAGATGAAAGGGATGCTAGGATAGATGATGTCTCCAAGGATTATGTCATAAAGGAAGCAGATGCCCCCACTCTAGATATGTCATATATGAGGAGGCATGAGGGATAAAAGACAAGTGGATGGGAAGATAAAGGAGATAACTTGATGAGGATAGGATGGGTGGCTAAGGAATATGATAGAGCGTGGATGAAGGGAATGTATACCAATAGGTGTCCAAAGCATGCATAGATAGGTGCCCCTATTTTGATCAAGATCACAAGAAGGATGGAGGGAATAGGAGATAAATGGGATATGATGGTAGGATGCGGAAGATAGGTGGGATGGAGGGATTTATGAAGAGGATGGATAATAGAAAGACAGGTGCATAGCTGGAAGCATAGTGGATGAAGGGAATGCATATCAGGAAGTTGCCCCCAAGTGCAGATGGGGATTTACGCATGATGCCTGTTTGCCAGGTTTTCATCATGGTACTTATCCAAGGCGCTTGTTTGCCAAGTTTTCACCATTGGACAAATTATTTCTCTTTACTATTTTGTTTTTTTTTGTTTTTTTGGACTTTTTTGGATTTTTTGGATGTCATGTATGAGATGGGTAAGGATAAGGGAAGTGGATAAGGTGCATTTAGAAGACATGTGATAAGGATCAAGGTGTTATGAGCCCATGTTTGAAGTGATTGCTGGGATGTTGGCACAACCTTAGGAAATGGATGCATGAGGAATTAGAGGATTTGATGGGGCTGGATACTGGGATAAATGGATGGGATGTTGGAAAAGGGTATGGATAGAATCATGAGGTGGATATGTGATGGGAGATGTAGTTCAGACCAACATTGGCAAGGCATTTAAAAGATAATAGGATTAAGGGATACAATGGGATAATGGAGGAGATGGGATAGTGGATTTGGGGACATAAGGACCCAAAACAGATTTAGGAGATGAAAGTGGGGTGTATGATTAGTTGTTGGATTAGCTAATTTTGGATGTTCTTATCGATTTTTCATGATGCATTGCATCTTTGGGATCCACATGGTCTTTGATCTTGGTTTGCGGGTCTCTTTGTGGCCTACGGATTTGATGTAGATTTAGATTTTTCTTCTCTTCACCATGTCTTTTAGAGGGGACATGGGGAGCCGTAGATTCATGTGGATGCTTGGATTTATGCATTTTTTCTTTAATAGCCAAAGTGATTTTAATAGCAATGGAATAGGTGTGAGGAGATGGATGACGTGGAGTGATGGAGGTAGGAGTATGGGGATTATGTGTAGATGGAGGATGTTTAGGTAAGTGCCTTTGTTGATCCTGACTATGGGGTATGTGAGAGGGATGTTTATGATGAATGAGATGGATAGGTGATGAATGGGTGAAGGGATGGATAGGATGAGATGGAGGAGGTGATTTTAGGATATAGGAGCCCAAAATAGACGGACTTAGAGGAAACATGGGCACAGTAGATGGAGGATTGGAGATGGTAGATGGAGGGATGTAAGGACCCAAAATGGATGGAGCAGATGAAGGAGGAATATGGACGATGGTTTTGAGGCGATACGATAGAGGAGGAGGGATGTCAACATATGATTTGGTGGAGCGATGGAAAGAGCCTATATTTATTTTGGAAGAGGCTTGTTGAGGACGTCTATAGGTTGTACCGACATTTTTAGATTGCGAGTCATGAGTAGTACATCCAAGACCTTACAGATACAAATGTTCTTTAGCTTGGATGGGCTCTATAATACCTTGCTCATGAAGGCCTAAACCTTTTCCTTGATATTTCATTCTCTTGAGCATTTGATCTAGGACAGGATTTTTGTTATTCTAGAAGAATGATGCGAGTTCATTAGTAGGTGGAAGAGGAGGGTTGGTGTATATGCTTTGTTTTTCTTCTGCGAGGAGACCGCAGTGGAGGAATGTGAGAGGACCAAGGGGATATGCAAGCAGTGTGGGGATATCATTTTTAGGCGATGATGAGGGATCATGAGAAGGAGATGATGGGATAACAACATCAGGAGAGGGAGTAGGGGCCATGATAGGATCTGGATTTGTGGTAGTAGGCTCATGCGATGGAGATGGAGATGGAGCAGTGGAAGCTTGAATGACAAGGGGATAATGGGATGGAAATGGATGGGGACCGGATCTCAGGTGGACTAGATGGGATGGTAGGATCTTGATCTGGAGAAGGGGATATGCTGGCATGGTTTGGATTAGACTCTTGGCATGACTCATCGTGTGTGGGAGGCATGGTAATGGGGTCTTGTTGGGACTCTTCAAGTGGGGAAGATGGGGGGATGGAAGATTCATGAGGTTCATTGGAATGGGTTTTGGTGCTACTAGGAGTGGGAGGAGTGGATTAGATTTGGGTGTCTTCGATGGATTGGGTTGATCTAGGAGTAGAGGGAGTGGATTGGAATTGGGTGACTCTCAATGGATCTTGGTTCTGGAGTAGGAGGATGGGGGCCTCAATGGATTTATGGTCTAATGGAAGTACCTAGGTGGTACATCAATACCAGGTGTGGTATGGAGAAGGGTCTCATCACTAGTGACCGCGGGATGATGGATCTAGATGGCATGGTTCCATGATTTCAAGATGTGGAGTTGGGGATGCCTTCTTTGTCATGAGTCCTTGGAGAACTCCTAAAATGAGAGACTTGCATATGGTTGGCTTGGTTGGGGTGGTAGAAATGGATGAGGGATTATGGATTGGTTGACTAGGGTTAGATGGAGGAATGGGATTGAATGTAGGACCATGAGTAGATGGGGGATTAGGATTGGATGGAGGACTAGGAGTAGATGGATGAATGGGATTGGATGGAGGACTAGGAGTAGATGGAGGACTAGGATTGGATGGAGGGTTAAGGTAAAGATATTGGAGTGGTGAATTAAGATAGGGGGACATGGATTGTGGATTAGGACAAGAGGATATAGGTGGTGTAGTGGGACAAGAGGATGTGGGGGATGGATTATAATAAAGGTATTGGGATGGTGGATTATGATTAGGATATGTGGGTGTAGGATTAAGGTAAAAGGGTGTGGATGTAAGATTAGTATGGACAGACTAGAAAAGAGGATTAGGATAGGGGGTCATGTATGGGGAATTGTAATAGGAATATTGTGATGGAAGATGAGGATAAGAGGATGTGGATGTTGAATAAGAGGATGATGTAGATGGGGAAGGGGAAGGTACTGGATACCCCTTGTCAAAGGTAGCATAAGGAACATGATTAGGCTTAATTGGATTTTGGAAAGTGGGTGGAGAAAGCTTACTAGAGATGATAGTGTCAAGGGGATCTATGTCGTATACCTCTTGATCAACAAGACTTTCATTATCAGTGTCGACGTAATTAGGGTTTCCCTTGACCACTATTGATGGAGGATGAGGATTCATGATGACGACAGGATAAAGAGGATGGATAAAATATTTTGGATGGGAATAGATTAAAGCTGAAATCGGGATTTTGGTCAAGCTCAGATCAGGATTGGACAAAAGCTCAGATTAGGATGATTAGATGGGATTGCTTTTGATTTTGATGGGATTTGGTAGATGGATGATTGGATCGGGTAGATGATTTGATGAATTTGATTAAAGTACTAGATTAGTTTGATTGGATAGGATCAAATGATTAGATGATGTTGATTGGATAATTGTGATTAGATGAAGATGATTGTATGTATCTGATTAGAGGAATGGATTAGTTTGATTAGATAGGAAGAAACAAAAGGTACCACTAGATAGAGCTTAAAAAATTGAGCAATTTTGGTTTTTGAACGAAGTTGATTTGACGTACAGTTTGTAAATGACAGCCCTGGGAAGTTAGGGGGTGTTCACCTCGCGATGCGGGGCATGGCCGCCCTGGGATGGTCAAATTCTTGATAGGAGGAAATGGAAGGTACCAATGGATAGAGCTTGAAAAACTAAGCAACTTTGGTTTTTGGACGAAGTCGATTCGACGTACGGTTTGTAAATGACAGCCACGAGAAGTTAGGGGCGTGTCCACCCTGCGATGCGGGGCGTGGCCACCCTGGGATGGTCAAATTCTTGATAGGTGGAAATGGAAGGCACCACTAGATAGAGCTTGAAAAACTAAGCAACTTTTGTTTTTGGACGAAGTCGATTCGGTGTACGGTTTGTAAATGACGGCCCTGGGAAGTTAAAGGGGCATAGTCAACATTCTGTAGTAAATCAGGGGCGTAGTCAGCTTTCTGCAGCAAATCAGGGGCGTAGTTAGCTTTCTGCAGCAAAATCAGGGGCATAGATAGCAAAATCAGGGGCATTGACAACTTTCTGCAGTAAATCAGGGGTGTTGACAGCAAAATCAGGGGAGTTGACAGCAAAATCAAGGGCATAGTCAGCAAAATCAGGGGCGTTGATAGCAAAATCAGGGGCGTAGTCAGCAAAATCAGGGGCGCTGCCACCTTTCTGTGCTGATTATGAGTGGTGTTTGGTGATGTAAATGGTAAAAATTATGACGTTTGTTAGGTGAGGGTATGGACTTTTGAATGGAATATGAGGAAATTAGAATGAATGGGTAGATTGAAGATGATTGTGGAGAATGAGTGAGGATTTATAATGGTTAAACAAAGGTTTGGAATGATAAGATGGAGGTTTAAACGGATCAAATGGAGGTTTCAGGAGGCTTAGAGTGACAAAATGGAGGCTTAGGATGATGAGGTAATGGTTGGGAATGATTGAATGATGGTTTAGAGGCTAAACAGATCCAAATGGGATGATTTCGGGTGCTCAGGAGGGCAAATCCGCCCCTCTGCAGCAAAAAATCAGGGGCGCTGCCACCTTTTTGCAGCAAAACAGGGGCGCTGCCACCTTTCTGTAGTGGAATCAGGGGCACTTCCACCTTTCTACAGCAAAATTAGGGGCATTGCCGCCTTTTTGTGGTAATACAGAGTTTGGTTTTAGTGGTAATGGCTATGGAAAGGATGCAAAATGATAAAGTAAGGCCAAAGTATCAAAGATTTGATAGACTTTTCACAAGAAAATACTTCAAGCAAGCACAATCCTATGATTAATATTAAGGGTATGGCCAGGCAAGGTCTTAATCTAGGATGCACAAGGCTTCTAGGGAGTCCTTGATATACTCTCGGTAGGTGAGGCACAACCGTGAACACCAGCCCGTCACAAGCATGAGTTGGGAACCCCAGCGAGATACTAAAAGGCTCAGACCAACTCTTCACGTCTATCTAGATATCACCCTAGCTTCGACGCTCTGCCAATTACGACGTGACTAGATTGGGGTACAACTTTCGTTCTCCCCCCTTTATATACCCCGCTGGTACGCGTGGTTGGAATCGTCCCTTGGGGTGATGAAATCCCCAAGCAAGTCCCACTAAAAAGAAGACACTAACCGCTTCCAACTACTCCCCAGGCTCACACGAAATGCAAGGGGAAAATGAAAACAAATTAATGCCCCCTTGGGTAACACAAGAATAAACAATCATAGCAAGCAATGAAGTTTACTCCCCCTAATTAGACTATGTTCCAAAACAACAAGAATAATTTTTGGAAATCTGATCAAATAGATGGCCCTGCAAACAAATGTTAAGTGTCTTTTTCTTCGTTCTTGGTCAATTACGCCCTAATATGCTACAAAATGTTAGCAAAAAACACCAATATTCTTTCCAAAACAATGTTAGAGGGTTACTACTTGAAAATAGCAAAAAACGAGAGCAAAAACGAAGCTAAAATGACTGTTTTACCTTCCAAACAGTACTTAAAAATGCAAGTGATAAAAGACTAAAGACACTTCAAGATTAGCCTAAAGATCGATAAAACAAGAAAGAAAATGGATAAAACAAGATGCAAATGATTTCACCTTCCTTGCTGTTGAAGACTCCTTGGTTGGCCCTTGCTTGGGATGATTTTGTATGCTCCTTAGATGGTTTCTTGAGTGACTAAATGTAAGATTGACTTATGCAAAATGATTAGAATGGATAGCTAGATGATAGTGAATGAGTGAGAATGCAAATTGGTAGCATGTAGTTATCAAATGGCTAAGTGTTGAAAATGCCCTTAAGGAGGGGGTATTTATAGGAGAATTTGAATTCTCAAGAGAATTCAACGGTCAAGATTCATCCAACAAGGTCAAGATGAAGGGCTATGGTGGGTTGAGAACCCACAAGCCCTCACATCTTGACATGTGGATGGTGAAGTGGCCAAGAAACGATGAGGTGTAAGTGAGGTGTCAAAAAGGTACATGAGGTGGAGGAAGGACAGAAATTGCTTCAAGTACGTGGGAGATTAGGAAGTATCTTGGTGAATAAAAAGTGAATTTTAAATTCACAATGATTGGAAGAATCTAGTGGATAAGACAATGTTCCCACAGGTGGGAGTTTGTCACATGTGACTTGATGTGACAAGTCAAGGTTCCTACTAGAAGATGCATGGGAAAAGGGATTCTTGGAGGAATAAAAGAATTCAAAGAAATTCCTTGGGGATGGGAGAGGGGAGTTGACCAAGGTGCTTGATTCCAGGATGAGGTAATCAATAATTAGAGAAGATAAATGAGAGTTAGAAGCCAACTTGCAAAAGTTGGAGGATGTGACACATCCTAATCAAGGATTAGGCATGTGCACATCCCTAATGAAGAAATTAGGAGATGGATTAGGATTAGATGAAAATGACATGTGAGGAATTAAACAAATGTATTATTTATTTAATTTATTTGATGAAATGAGGATTAAAAGAGTAAAGTGTTTAATTATTAATTAAATACCTTGGAGATTTGGCAAAATTAAGGTTATTAATTAAATCATAGTAATATTACTTAATTAACTTGGATAAGAGGATGTTTAGATGAAAAGTGATAAATTTGGATAAATTAAGTGTCCAAATTTGGATGTCTACACCTGCAAATAGTGGTATATACCTAAAATCATGAGAGATGGTGATTAGCTGGAGGAATTGGATAAGTGGAAGAAAGAATTAAGTCAGGTTGTTCATAAGTGTGTAACTCATATACAGTCAGAGAATGATGATACCAGTCTTCCTAGGCTAAATCATATCATGGATGGGTTGATTGTTCTTGATGTAGGATACCTAAATTTTTTCAATGATACAAAGAAATTAATAGATAGTCAATGGAAAACTCATCTTGCAAATATCCAAAATATATAGGAATATAAGTGGCCATCAGATTTTATGGTGTATGAGTGGGAGGAAAATTATTTGGTTTTAGAAGAATGGGACACTGAGGTGAGAGCATTTGGATGTTCATCATGGAGAGGAAGACTTTTCCAAAAAAATGATCATGAGTCTTCTATGTTGAATAATGGAACCATATGTTAAAATGTATTAAGTCTTGTTATTTCCTTAATTATGCTAATTAAACAATTGTTAGTAAAAAAAGTAGTTATGAAAGGTCGTTTCTTTTTGTAAAAGGCCTGTAGCTTATTGCTTTGTATATAAATAGGAAACCAAGGCCTAGTTTTAAATTATCATCATCATATATCATTTTCATTTTGAATACTTTTGTTATTAATATATATCAATTGAAGCAATATAATGGAGAACATCTTATTATCAGAGATTCTCCATGACTGTGTTATCATTTTGTATTTTTGTTATGTTTTCCATACTTATTTCTTCTTATATTTGAATGAATATTAGTTATTGAGCCCCAATATTGTGCTTATGTGAATGAATATGCTGATACAGTAAAGCATTTATTGTGGATGTTGGTAGAGTTGCTATTTTTTTTGAAAATTTGAGCTTATTTTGCCTTGTTACATGTTCAACATAAAAATGGAAACTATTTAAAAATAATAAAGTTAACAAAGTTGATTATTTAAATAATTGTGAGTTACGTGCATTAATATTTTATTAACTTTTGTGTCTTCACGAACATAAGTTGATACAAAATGAATGGAAGAAGCATCCAAGTAATCCTATTTTTTTCTACCAACAATTCATACCAAAGATTGAACAATTTAAGGATATTGCAATAGGTATTAATTAAGGATATGATGATGATGATATATTCTTGTACTTGTATATTCTATGAAACATTCTTTATTTTATATGAAACAATGTGTATATTATTGTACTTGTAAATATTCTTTTACTGTTATGTCTATTAAATAAAACAAAGTTTGAATAAAAAATGCTTCACCCTTTTTTATAAGTGAGTATGTGAATTATTTTTTAAGAAAAAATATTACAGTGTTTACATTTTTAGTTTACTAGTTTCAAATCTTCATTTTCTATGTATATAAAATTGTATGTGCTCTTTATCTCAAATGACATAAAACAGTAATATCATTAGAATCACAGTTTCCAATTTCAACACCATCATTGTCCACAATTTTCATATCCTGTTCACTTTTAAGTACAATCATCCACATTTTATTTTATTTTCTTGTCCCAATTAATCTTGATTCCTTTCATCACAACATAGTATGTTGCATGTTAAATTTCAAACATTTTCTTTGCGTTTTTTTGTATAGATTATTTTCTTAGTGCATCATTATGTAACAACAATTTCACTTCTAAGATATTGTTACTCATGTTCTAAAATTTTTTAGGCCTTGGACTTTGTTTTCCTTATTTATTCTCTTTGAAATCATTATTATCTTATAAGTCTTTTACCTAGAGTTTATCTCTTGAGGTCGCCAGTTTCCTAGTTTTCATAACCTTTGTTGTGGGTTTGTTGAGTTATGTAACTCATGTCGCCACTTTCTTTGAGTTCGTAACCTGGTCGCTAGTTTATCAAGTTTCGTAACTTCATGTGTTAGCGACTTAAGTCTTGTCATAGTCTATCCCTGTGTTCTCTTCAAGAAAGTTCTGGAGTCAGAGGTTATCATAACCTGTCAACTCTAGATTATGCAGGTTACCAAGTTACCAATCCAAGCGCGATGACATGCCTCCTTTTTTGTTCATTTCGAGGTGCCGTACAACTTGGAGATGTCTAATCATATTGAAAAGTGTACATATTTTAAAGCAATTTCCTTCTTTCAAAAATAGGAAGTTGAGTATTTCATAAATACAATACATGCAAATGTGATGTCAATTTAAATGCGAGTTGGTGGGAGAGTTGTACTTATATGTACATTTTTTTTTCGTACTAATCTTTCTCATTATTTCAATATATTTATCTCCCCAAAGGTTGAGAACTTATGCAAACTGCTATAGGAAACTGCCTATTGAATGTGAGAGACACAAATATCAAACCTCTAGATTTGAAAGAATTGTGGGAGCAGTTGGAGAGTGAAGGAGTTTCCACATTGAATGAGAGGCTTGTGGTGAGAAATTTGGCTAGTGCTAGTGGAATACTTGAAGCAGTAGATTGTTTTGAACTTGTGGTCAACTATGCAAAGAGGTATGTTCCTAAAATGCAAGAAATTAGAGCAGTAGATGGGTCAGTGGTTATCGGGTCACTCTTGAAGTTGTGTCTCTAGCTCTTGGCCTCCTAGTAGATCTGCCATTTGAGAAAATGTTTGTTGCAATTACTGATGGATTCTTCAAAGAAAAAGAAGATTGGTGTAAAAATTTGATGGCTAAAACTTGGTTAAAGTTTGAAAGGAAAGGTAAGTCCCAATTGCCCCCTAAGCTTAAAAAGACACATTTTAAGGATGAAATTTTTAATGCCATAACTCTATTGCATCGTGTCGTTGGTAATAGAGATTCTGAAAGTTTTGAGAACTAAATATGTTTATTTATTTTGAAAATCTGTGAGGAAGATATCTTTATTAATTGGGGTGAAATCATATGTCATCATTTGAAAGAGCAATTGTTGAAGTATTAGAAGTGTGCCACTTTTCAGATGTGCTCCTATTTAATATATCTTATTGCCAGTCAAAAATATTTTTGGTTAGGGTTGGAAACACAGGGTACGCCGATGCCGAGCATGCCTATATACAAATTTGTCCTACAACTCACCAAGCAGTTTGGAATGGAAAATTACCACCATGTCAATGATATCTTCTTGATGGATACTGCTAGAAAGATGGAAGGGAAATTAGAAGTGTGCTTCTCTCTGGACTCTATGTCCTTGATAATGAGATATGGGAGTTTGATATTTTCTTATTTAAGAATTGGCAGATTTGAAGGCGCTCCATTGAAGTTTCCTAGATACCTAGATGACCTCACTGTGTTTCTAGAAATCTATAGACAAATGGTTGAGGTAAATGTTAAATATTTGAAAATGGGTAAGAAAGGGTATCCATTTCCATGGGTGTTTTCTTCTTTCATATGAAAAAGTATTCAGGTTGCCAAGAAGGCCTGTGAGGCCTTGAAGCAATTTAATTTTCCTAGTTGTTTTGAGAGAACCAGTTTTGATAGTAAATGTTACATCAAACAAAATTGTCATGGTGGGAGCTCCTATGTGCATGTTCCACATATTGAATATTACTAGGAAGATTGTGTTAATGAATTTGAAGTTTTTAGAAGAAGCAATATGAGGTTAACTCTTAAACAAATTCAAGATTTTGAGTTGCCTCTATGCATCCCGAAAAATGTATGTGAAGATTTGATGATTCTTCATCCTAATTATGATAAATTTTTATCAAAAATTTCCATGTGTTGATTGGGGTAAGGAAGAATGATCTGATATTCACGAGCGCTTAGTCCTAGTTGTTGAGAAAACCTAGGATTGGCTAGCTAGTAAATGGAAGTAGTGCACGGGTTCTACCCATGGTTCAAAACCTTTAGGTGGAAAGGAAACAAGTTCATCAACTCAGACTTCGAATGTCACCCCTTCAACAGGAAGACTTGCAGCTAAATCTTCTGGATCAAATTTGCAGTCAGGGGGAGACAGAGAAAAACTAGAGGAGGTGACCAAACTGAAGTCCACCTATGAACATAATTCACCCTCCTCTTCCCCTAAGTAAAATATGGATTAGGATCAGCTCGCATCTGCAATTTTTTGGAATATTTTCCAAAATATTACTAATGATAGTATTCTTCCTTCTTTGTCTAAAGATGTACTCGTCCAATCTAAAAACTCAGATAGTACTCCCCACAAGCAACAATTGCTTATTGTCGGTAGTACAAGTGACAATGAAACTATAACTTCTCCAGGTTGGTTGAAGAAGGTGGTGGAAAAGAAAAGAAAATCGATTCCTTCTATTGTGGTAGAAGTTGATACCGTGGCCAAACTTCTTCAGGGTTCTACTAAAACTAAAAAGGCTAGGAAAATGTCTAGGATAATAAATGATGAGATTTTGGGACACCAATTGTTGAAAATAGCAGACCCAATAGGAGAGTTGAATGAAAATGAAATTACTACAAATGATTATAAGATCACTCATGTGGATATGAGACTTGCTACCTTTGGAGGGGATGTATACCATGCTAGTTTCTCTGTGGATGCTCTAATCAAACGTGCCAAGTGTCTAAGGAAAGAAAACATTCAATTGCAATCTCAAGTACTCGTTCTCAACCAATTTATTTCCTCTTTAGTTGCTACTCCTATTGTTGAAGAAAGCACTAGCTCTCACATTGAGAGCGTTGATTCTAAAACTCTACAATAGGTTAAGAGGAGTATGATCAATTCAAAAGGTGCCAATGAATGGATGGAGAGGCCGTCCCAAAATGTTTTATTATACCTTGGTGAGATTATTCCTTTCTATTCAAAAGTTAGTTTAAAGAGGAAAGAATTATAGCAGAACTGCAACATATGAGAAAAGAATAAAATACTATTTTTGTATTGTCT
>VDFB02321377.1:0-41955 GCA_007258455.2 Sequoia sempervirens | reverse complement strand
AAACTTTGAATGGTTTCCCTCTTTCTCTTTGGACTTATCTCAGAGGAGGACAAGATCTGAAATCTTAAAGGCTTTAATCTTAGCTCTTTTGTCAAACCATCATTTGATTATAGTTTGGTGTTTGGAGACATGTTCTAGAGCAGCTGTCCTTCTCTCTACTAAATCCAATAAGTTCATCAATCAGATTTGGACCTTATCATCTGTTTCGAGGTAATCTCCCATGAATTTCAAAGTAGGAATCCTAAGGTTCATAGGAAACACAGGCTCCAGACGATACACGAGCTGGTAAGGAGAGGTTCCTAATGCATTCTTAACCCTAGTCCTATCAGCCCACAAAGCAAATTTTATATGTGAATGCCAATCTTTAGGATTTTTGTTTAACAATTTTCTAATGACTCCAATCAAGTTCTTATTGGTTGATTTAGCTACTCCATTTTCTTGAGGGTAATAATTGGAAGAGAACTTGAGGATTACCTTATAATCGAAAGTCCACTACAATAATTGAGCAAAAGAAAAAGAAGAGTCGTTGCCATGTACCAAGGCAAAGTGCATTCCAAACCTAGTCATGACATGATCTTCTAAGAACTTGATCACCACCTTCGTCATGCCTATTGCCACCAGAATAAACCTATGTCCTGCAAAAGAATGAGGGTTAATCATTCCTATAAGATCTAAGCCCCATTGAGCGAAAGGATGTATATTGGCGATAATGGCATTGGTGCATTTCTTTCTTTATTAGCACTGGTCTGACACACATGACATGTTTTCACATGTTGGTTAACATCTTTGAATAATGTAGGTCAATAATACCTTGCTCTCAACACTTGATGAGTTGTTGATTTTGCCGAACCATGAATTGTGCCAAATTTGTTGTGAAATTCCTATAAGATTGGGATGATCTCGTTTCTATCCAAACATCTCAAATACACTCCCTCATAGTTCTTTTTGTGAAGTGTCTCAACTTTTATCATGTATAACCTACTTTTCATCCTCAAATATCTCGTTTGAGTGGCATTTAAACCATCTAGGCATTTATTTTGTAGTAAATAGTGAACTATGTCTCTATACCATTCATTTGAGGTGATGTCTTCCTGTGAATATTTCTGGGTTGAACTCTTGAAGAATGGCCATTCACTGGCCTCTTGTTTCACCCAATTCATTTTGCATCAACATGGACTTGACTATTGATTCAAGGATTACTGCAATTATTTTGCTTCTTAAGATGTAATACCAAAATTTCTTCACTGCTTTAACCAAAGCAAAAGATTGCTTATCCAAATTTGGATACCTTGTTTCTAGGTTTTTGAATAGGGAACTCATGAAAGCTATAGGTTTTTTTGCACCATTCTCTCACTTTTGAGTCAAAACTCCAACACAGGAATGTTTTGAGGTGAAAGTATAGATGTTAAATGGTCTATTATAGTTGGGGCTAGATAACACAGGAGCACTGGTTATGGCTTGATTTCTTCGAATGCCTTCTTAGCCCACGAGGTCCATTTAATCTTGGCATCCTTTTTTAAGCATATCATTTAGAGGACGTACAATCTTAGCAAAGTCATTGATAAACTTTCTAATAAAGTTAATCATCTCAAAGAATGATTTTAGCTCCTTTTTATTATTTGGTAATGATAATTTTAGAATAGCCTCTATCCTTTCCGGGTCAATTGAGATACCCTTTTCTAAAATTATATGGCCCAAAGTTTTCTCAGTTTCTTAGCCCCAAGGTCCATTTAATCTTGGCATCCTTTTCTAAGCATTATCATTTAGAGGATCGCATTAACGTTAGCAGTTTGATAAACTTTTCTAATAAAGTTAATCATCTCAAAGAATGATTTTAGCTCCTTTTAATTATTTGGTAATGATAATTTCAGAATAGCCTATATCCTTTCCGGTCAATTGAGATACCCTTTTCTAAAATTCAGCTGGCCTAAAAGCTTTCAGTTTCTTAGCCCACGAGGTCCATTTAATCTTGGCATCCTTTTTTAAGCATATCATTTAGAGGACGTACAATCTTAGCAAAGTCATTGATAAACTTTCTAATAAAGTTAATCATCTCAAAGAATGATTTTAGCTCCTTTTTATTATTTGGTAATGATAATTTTAGAATAGCCTCTATCCTTTTCGGGTCAATTGAGATACCCTTTTCTAAAATTATATGGCCTAAAAGCTTTCAGTTTCCTTCAGTAACTCCAAAAATGCATTTCTTCAGATTTAAAGAATGCCCAGTTCTTTACATCTTTGAAGGATTTTATGCAGATCTCCTATATGATCAGCTTTGTTTTTGAAAAACACTGTGAGGTCCTCCATATAATGATGATGCACTTTCCAATCAATCCCTTGAAAGCAATGTTTGTAGCTCGTCGGAAAGTTGCTCCTGCATCGATGAGGCTGAAAGACATTCTTCTATATGCAAATGTTCCCCATTTCGTAGTGAAGGCCATTTTCAACCTATCTTCTTCTTTAACCATAACATGGTTGTAGCCTGAATATCCATCTAAGGACATCATTTGAGACCCATTCACTATCTAAAGCACTTCGTCCAATGAAGGTAGCAGGTAGTTATTCTTTTTTGATGGCTGGTTGAGATTCTTGAATCCTGAGATGCTACCCTTTTGTGCATAGCCAATTTTGATTAAAAGGATTTAGGTATCCTTTATTGCTATTATGGCATCCTTCATATTTTGAATTGCACTTGTAGGAATGATTGGAATGCTTACCTTTTTCTTCCTTGATGATGTTAAGCAAACTAACTTTTCCTAGTCCTTGGTGGATAAAAGGATCAGTCAATCCAACTTGCAAACCAAGATTGATTGCCATGTCATCACCTTTTAAAGTTCCCATGCAAGATGTAGGAGTACATTGAGTTGTTGCCTAAACTCTTGCTTTTCGTTATCCATGTGAGCAAACTTTTCCTTAAATTCTTGCAAATGTTGTTTCGCTCAAGCGACTATCAATTTATAGCTTCTTTTGCTTGTCTTTATCATTACTCACACAACTTTAGGTTTTGCGTTACATCTTATGTCTTTCCTTGAAATGAGGTAAGTGTAATTGGTAAAATTTGAATAAATTAACAATTAAGAGGCAAACGCTGTTTATAGATTTTACAATAGTGAGATTTAGAAAGAAAGCTGGATGTTTCTAAATCTACACTGAAGCTAATAAAAGCAAAACTAAACAAAAGAATAGAAATAATCTAATTGACTAAATTACAATATTGAGCATTAAAACTAAGTAAATATTAGTTTAATATCCTCCCTTAATGCTCAATCTATCAACTACACCAAGGTGCCCCCTAAATTTGACAAACTTCCGGGCTTAGAGACTTGGTGAGAATATCAGCAGTCTGATCCTCTGTTGGAACATACTGCAATACTACTGATCCATCTCTGACAAGTTGGCGGATGAAATGACAATGAAGTTCAACATGCTTTGTCCTTTCATGGAAGATTGGATTTTTGGCGAGTTTCAACACCCCTTGATTGTCACAGTACAAGGGGGAAGGCCCTACTTGAGACATTTGCATCTCAAAAATCACCCTTTGAAGCCAAAGTGCCTCAGAAGTTGCTTTGACAGTTCCTCGATATTCAGCTTCAATCGAGGAAAGAGCCATTGCCTGCTGCTTCTTGCTGGTCCATGTAACTACACCTGTACCCAAATTGAATACATACCCTAAAGTAGGCTTTATGTCATCAACAAAACTTGCCCAATCAAAGTCTGTATAGACAATCAGCTTAGGATCTTTGCACCTTCCATAGAGGATGCCAAAGTCGGAAGTGTCTTTCACATATTGCAACACACACTACGCTGCAACCCAATGCTTAGCTTTAGGGCTGTCATGAAGCAAGAGATGTAGCTCACTGCAAAATTGAGATTAGGTCTAGTAGCAGTGAGATAAATGACGCTGCCTACTAGTTGCCTGAATGCTGATTCACTCTGCATAGGCGAATCTGATTTTGTTGATAGTTTTAGCCCTTTCTCCATAGGTGTAGATGCAGGTTTGCAATCATTCATTCTAAACTTATCAAGCAAACTGCGAGCATACTTGGACTGAGAAATAAAGATGCTATTAGCTGTCTGCCAAACCTCAACACTGAGACAATAATGAAGTCCCAAATCTATCATGTCAAAGGATTGACTGAGATTATGTTTTATCTCCTCAATCAGATGTTTTGAGCTGCTAGTAATGATAAGGTCATAACATAGACAACAAGCACAAGAATATCATCGCTAGACTGTTTGACATACAAATTTGAATCAGAAGGGCTCCTCTGAAAACCATGATCAACAAGGTACTTATCAATTTTCATGTACCATGCCTGTGGAGCCTGTTTAAGGCCATAGAGTGCTTTCACGAGTCTGCAAACTTGATGTTCTTTACCAAGAACCTTGAAACCAGGAGGATGCGTCATATAGACTTCTTCCTGTAGATCACCATTGAGAAATGCTCTCTTGACGTCCATTTGATGAACTTTCCAACCAAATTGAGCTGCAGTAGCGAGGACAAGCCAAATAGTACTCATTTTGGCTGTAGGAGCAGAAGTCTCCTCATAATCAATGCCCTCTGTCTGTGAGAACCCTTTGGCTACTAACCGATACTTGTACTTATCAAGGGTTTTGTCAGCCTTGTACTTTACTTTATACACCCATTTGCGACCAATGGGCTTCTTCTTGGGTGGAAGATCAAAGAGGACCCAAGTGTTATTCTTTAGAAGTCTATGATGTTCAGCTTCCATAGCTTGTTCCCACTCAGGTACGCCTTTAGCCTCATAATAGGTTTGAGGCTTAGAGATGTTGTAAAGATTGGCCATGAGAGCAAAATTAATAGTATTCTGTTGCTTGCTCTTTTTTCGAGTAGTTGTACTCTCAAGTAAATCATCATCACGAAGATCACTTATGGTTTTAGCATACCATTTACACCGGAGAGTAGAAGTACCAATATCTGAAACAAGAGGAGCAACATCAACAAAGGTGGCTGGAACAACATTAGTTGGATTAGGATCCAAATTATTCTGAGGAGGGGCGGGTGGTGGAATATTCTGCTGAGGTGCCTGCACAATTGCAAAATCCCTCCCATTAGGCGGAGCTAGAGGAAGACAAACACCCAAATCAGAAGCTTGCATAGACTGATCCTCAGGGCTCATAGAAGTAGAAGACGAAAAGAAATGCCCAGTGGTTTCATCAACCACAACATCACGATTGAAGATGAGACGAGCTGTATCTACATCAATCAGCGTGTATGCCTTATGATTCTCATTGTAACCAGTGAACATGAGTTTTCCTCTTTTGGAATCCAACTTAGTGCGCTTGGCATCTGGAATCCACACATGAGTAGTAGAGCCAAAAACTTTCAAGTGGCTAACCTTATGCTTGCGTCTAGACCAGGCTTCTTTAGGAGTCATCTTCTTAACTACATGAGTAAGAGAGCGATTCAAAAGATAAATAGCAGTATAAACTGCTTCAACCTAGTATTTCTTAGGAACATTTCTATGCTCCAGCTTAGAACGAGCCATTTCAGTAATTGTGCGTTTCCTACGTTCAATGACACCATTCTGCTGAGGGGTGTACGGTGTGGTAAGTTGGTGCTTAATGCCATGTGCAACACAAAAACTAGAGAAGTCATGAGAACAAAACTATCCCCTATTATTAGACCTAAGAGTGACTATAGGAAAGCCTGACTCTTTCTCAACTAAGGCTTTGAATTGCTGAAATATACGAAACACCTCTGATTTGTTTTTAAGAAAATACACCCACATTCTTCTACTAAAATCATCAACAAATAGTAGAAAATACATGCAACTAGTAATTGAAGGAGTGTTCATTGGGCCACAAATTAGCGTGAACCAACTGTAATACCTTGGAAGCTCACCATGACTTACCATCTGAGAATGGAGTTCGATGTTGCTTCCCAGATTGACAAGCCTCGCATACTCCATGATTCTAAGTTTGAATTGTAGGTAGGCCACCAACTAGATCATCACGAGATAACTGAGAGAGATATTGTATGTTCAGGTGCCCATAACGCTGATGCCAGAGTTTACTGATGGAAGGACTCCTGACTGCCATATCATGCTCTTGAGAATCACTAGCACCAACAAGTCTATATAGACCATGATCCTCAAGTCCCTGAACAATTGTAGTGCGAGTCTCTCTATCAACAATGTTGCAAGTATGCATGTTGAAAACAATATCTAGTTGAGGAGAGTGAGTCACAATCTGACTAATTGAAAGTTCAACTCCATGCCAAGTACAAAGTATACATCAAGAAATATTAAATTTCTCCCTCCAGAATGAATTTGCATGTTGCACTTTCCGACAACAGTATACTCTTCACCTCCTCCAAAGATAACAAAAGAAATTATGGATGAAAGGCTTAACATTGTTAGAAAGTGAAAAATTACATCGTTGGAAGGCTAATAAAGAACCTAACATTACCCATGTGTTCGATTTTCTTGATATTGAACCAGATGCAATCTTGATGGTGAGCACGAACCCGATTATGTGAAAATTTGTTGAACTTGGAAAAAACACGTCTCTGGTCTTTGGGAATGCCCTCCAAGCCTTTGGGTTGGTATTCCAAGGCAAAACCAAAGCAAATTTACAAAGAAAAAAATAACGCTTGGGAACTTGATTGGTCTACTGAGAGGGCTATAACATGTCTAACTTGCTCTGTGGAGGATGAACTAGCACCTCTACCGAACTGTTGTTGCAGAAGTAAGTGTGCAAAGATTTGAAAACTTCAAATCAACATTAACTGAGGTAATGTTGAGTGTCTCAATAAAGTGCTCATAAGATTTTGGCAGACTCTTCAAAGTGATGACTACCATATCTTCTTCCTCCATTTTCCGACCAATAGCCTCAAGTTGATCACGGATGTCCTTGATTTTTGTCAAGTGCACTTGTAGAGTTGTCTTCTCATCCATCATGATTGAGAACATGTTTTTCAAAAAGAACACACGACTCTTGTCGGATGTTTCATGAAGATCCTTTAGAAGATCTCAAATTTCTTTAGCCGATTTGCCAAATGGTACCTAAGGTTGCTGATCATTAGTAACCGACAATTTGATAAGCATCATGGCTTCCCAATTTTGATCATCAAATTTTTCTTGATCTTTACTCGCCGTTGTAGGATGTGTAGTATTGTCAAGAACAATTTGGTCCAAGCACTGATATTCAAATACTATCATCAAACGCTGCTTTTAGGTGTTGTAGTTGCGGCCATTGAATTTTTGACTGCCCTCCAGCATGATGTGAGACAAAGAGGCCATTTTTCAAAAAAATCTTCAAACAAATTTCGATAGAATAGAGACACAAAGCCTTCAAACTCAAAAATTTGTCATAAATTGAGAAAATGGTGAAAATCTGAGGTCACACTAGTCAAAAGAAGAGTAGAAACCTTGGGCGATGCAAGAAAAGGCAAGAGATCACCATAGGTTTCAGCAACACCCTCAAAATCAATGAACAGAAAGTAGATAGAGCAAAAGTGCAGCTCTGAAAATCAATCATAGAGGCAAGGGAGTCTGCAATCGCGTGTCTGAAAGAAGAACCTTTCACCTTCAGTTTAACAGATCTCAAACCTGTGAATAGAAAAGAGAGACTCAGGTTGCCACGATTTCAGAAAAAGAGTCTCAAAAAACCCTCTATTGTAGATTGCACCAGTCAAAATTGGAGAAAGTCACAGGTTGCAGGCAGGCAGAAGTTACAAAAAAATTGCTTCAGAAAATGTGAAGGCTGCACGCGCCAATAGAACCAGGGAAAAAAAAAAATGAGCCCAAGAAAATGACGGTCGCGCGCCACAAAAAAACCCTCACGTCACAAGATATTTTAGAGAAAATAGATGCCGCGATTTAGAAGGAGGTCGTGATTTTTAGCTGCTCCATGAACTTGAGGAAAACGTTTCAAGAAGGGAAAACATGATTCCAGAAAAAATGACACCTATTTCTTAGACGGAAAAAAAAATCATGCAATTCTACTTCACAAAAATGAAAGACGCGATTTTAGAAAAGAGGTCGCACGAATAGATCCGTAAAGAAAACATGGCCATGGAAATTGTTTAGAAAAACACGTCTACAAAAACAGAACCCACATAGATCAAGAGCCCGTGCTAGAAAAATTAATTTTTTTTCCCTCCCAGTCGACCTGCTCTAATACCATGTAATTGGTAAAATCTGAATATATTAACAATTAAGAGGCAAATGCAATTTATAGATTTTACAATAGCGAGATTTGGAAAGAAAGTTGGATGTTTCTAAATCTACACTGAAGCTAACAAAAGCAAAACTAAACAAAAGAATGGAAATAATCTAATCGACTAAATTACAGTATCGAGCGTTAAAACTAAGTAAATATTAATTTAATAGTAAGCTTCCCGCTTTTTTCTGATTCAAAAGGATTTGAAGTGATATGACAATCCTTGTGACATGAATCTGTAGCATGAAGTTTAGTGGAGCCAGATTCCGCATACTCCACAATTTTATCCTCCTCCACACCACTACCTTGTAGATTAGTTTCATCTTTAATTAGTATGGTGGATTCCTACTTGTTGATGGCCTATTTGAAACATGCAACACAAGTAGGGTATGATCACCTTACCTCTCCTAAAAAAGGAAACTAATTGCAAGATCAGTCACCTTCCAAGGTCTTGGGAGTTGGGTCACAACTATGCTGTCCTATAAAGTGGTCAATGTGGCTATAATGTTCAAGGGGCTTGCTGGTGTTTTTGACTCAATTGGGAGAATTTATTCCAACTTAATCCTAAATAACAAGTGTTTTAAATAAACATCAAAGATAGAACAGGGGTGCAAGAGAAAGCAAAGACATTCGTTCTAGTCAATCCAATTTATCATTAATGAAAGAGATATCCAGTGAAATTGAAGATAAACAAATCTGCATTACACACAATTGTATTTATTTCTAGTGCTTAATTCAAAGGGCATTGCCCTAAATTCCATAACCATTATTCATTTATTAAAATTCACATATTGTAATGTCCCTCCCCTGATTTGCCCTAGATTTTGCCTACTGATCACAAATTGCAGCAAATTAGGATTAGGGGTACATCTTACCAAATAAATATCTCTTTAATGATGCAATCCTAGGTTTAAATCTTGCAATCACCACATAAACAATATATATATATATATATATATATATATATATATATAGGTAAGTGTTATCAAAGGGGATAGCGCCCATCACTGCTAAGGGGCAGCACCCAAAATGCTTTTGATTGGAGCGAAGAACCAGTGAAGTCACATTTGGGGGACCTCATCCCCATACCGAACTGCTCTTGCCGCCACTATATCCACCACATAAAACAAACAGCAAGAGACCAAGCACAAACATAGTTAAAACCAATTCAGATCAAGGAACTACATCATGTAGTGAAACAATGGCTCTACCAGGATAACAACTATAGCCAGGCCAATTTCCCTAACTTCACTAGAAAAAGGCTCTTTTACTAAAAGCTCTACCATTGTACAACCCACAGTTCAAATGTTTCAAGTTGATGAATACATCTTGGCTCCCTAAAGGGGTATTGGAGCTCTGAGCCATAAGATAGCCAACCAATGAGTGCATGATTTTGGCGGGCTGTCAAACATACAAGACAAACCGAAATCACAAATCTTTAAAGCTCCCTTGAAGAAGATTGCAAGATTTGAAGCCCTGTGCAAAACCCAACAGACATGGAGATAAACGACACCTTGAAAGGTTGCAACATGAGGCATTTGACTTCACTTGTGCAAACAAGCTGCTTCAATATTCCTATACAATCCTACAAATCATGATCCAAATACTCCCTCACCTTTAAGATGTTTACTAGATTCCTTTACCTTAACAACCAAACAATGAAGCAAAAAACAGTAATACAATGGTATCACTCGACGCAGATAGGGGAAAGCTCAAAACGTTTGGAATTTGTTCAGTCATACAAGCTCAACAATACTGCAACAACCATGAAATATGGAACTAGCAGACACTTAATCAAGCGTCGGATATCAAGGGGCCGAGCGCCCCCGATGGACCACGAAGAGAGCTTCAAGTCTTCCCATGGGAAACCTTGACCCCCTTGGATTCCAAGAACATTTTGATGCTTGGCAGCCCAAGATCTTCAGCCACCTCCACTCGCATATGCTTCCTTGATTTCCTGCCTCTCCCTCTCTTTATTTTACCCAAGAGGCTCGCTTTAGACAGGCAAAATCTTCCGTCCACAACAGTGTCCAAAGCATCCTCATCTGATGCGTCTGCCTCAGAGGCCATCTCCAAAGCCTCTAGCACATTGGGACGGGCATCGGCAATGGGAGCCAAAAGCTCAGCCACGTCATCAACAACCCTCAACACAAGAACAGGTTCAGGGGCCGACGACCTAGCCATTGGGTTCTCAACCATATAGTCCAACCCTTGAGAGGGCGTCGAGGGCTTGCCCAAAGTTGGGCTCGAATGTGGAGAGTTCAAGTTTCTGTTCCCTCCAGCCGAATTTGCATCCTTCATAGACGCACCAGCGGACGAGGCCTAAGGTCGCCAAACCTTCAATTTTGGTTTCAAATTGCAATTACCCACAGAGTGGGTTCTGCGACCACATTGCAAGCAATAGAACTTTTCCTCTTCAACTTCAACTGAGACCAGCCGGTGTGCACCATCAACACACAATTGGATTTCCCTTGGGATCTTGCTAATGGCGCCAATCTGAATCCGGAGATAGAGATAAGACTCCCCATCAATGATATCTTCATCCACATTGATCAGAGTACTGAGGGTTCTACCCAGTTTTTCGATGCATTCCTCAACCCAATATTCCATAGGTAGATTGTAGAACCGGACCCAGACAGGTTTATTATAGGGTTCCAGATTCGCTGGATCAAAATTCGGAACACATTTTTGCATATAAATCGAGTGACCCTCCAATTTCTAGAGGCTCGCCTGCAAAATCTTGTCCTTCTCCTCCAAGGATCTGAAGATTGCCACAAAAAAACCTTTTGGTAGAAATTTCACAATCTCCATCGAGCTCTAGGAGCCAACGAGCCAGCAACGAATTTCTTCCCGTCCAAATCTAGGGCCAATTATGCGACAGATAATTGCCAGATCAGATAGCATTTTAATGTCCATATTGGCCTCCTAGGATAAATCAATTGTGAGCTGATCATTGTGAGGCGATGAGCAACAACGGAGCCTCGTCCTGCCACCTTCTAGCCCGTCCTTGCTCTCTTGGCATGCACCTGCTAAATCTTGCTCGCGGCCATTGTGCTCCATCCGAGCCTCTTTTACCATTAAAATTGATGGTAAGCAATCTCAATTGTTGACACGGTAGAGAGCGACCCTGTGAGGTTGAACCTTGGTTGTTGGCACTACAGGCAAGAAGCCCCACCATTTCACTATAGGGTCTCCCCCAATCTCAATTGTTGACACGGTAGAGAGCGACCCTGTGAAGTTTGAACCTTGGTTGTTGGCACTACAGGCAAGAAGCCCCACCATTTCACCAAAGGGTCACCCTTGTATATATATATGCTAGGCAATTACATCACACCCATAGATTATCATTAATGCAAGCACACTAGGATTTGGGAGAAGGGACATGATGGGTCCGCCCGAAGCCATTTCTACACCATGTCTAAGAGGGTGTCTACCACAACCCTCTTATTTGGCGGCTTGTATCTGCTTTCCCCATCAATGTCTCAACCCCCTAAAGACACTTGCCATGTGGAATTGGGCGAGGGTCGTAAGTGGGTTACTTGGCTCTTTGCCTAAGTGCTCTCTAGTCCTAGGAGTCATTACATTCAACTCTGGAACAACCTACTTACTTAGCCTTGTTTACCCCTTTTGCTTACACCCTAGGCCCTTCCAACAAGGTGGGTTTCAGTCAATCAAGCATATCTCCTACTTTTTCATAAGAAAATATACTTAAATATTCTTTATTATCTATAAGAAATATGTATACATATGTAAAACAATGATTGGCAGAATATACCCCTGAATATATGTATATATCTGATAGTAATATTCTGTTGTGATGAGTTGGACGGGTTTCCCTTGTGATGGCTGGTCTGTATGTTCCTTTTCTTCAATTGATGCTCTCCTGTCTTGATAGGATTTCACCTTTATATCCAGAATGGCCGAAAGGTTATGTCTCTTCATTAGAGGCTTGTCTCTTATTTGATTACTTTGACTAATCGCAACCCTTCATTAAAGGATAATTAATTTATATTAACATTATTATTTAATTGACTTTGTTGGAGGGCATTCGTTTGGGCATGTAGTTCGATTGCTTTATCGTTTCTTCCTATTGCTGTTTTGTGAGGAACGTCTTGCATATACATGCTATAATACTACCACGCTTGTTCCTTAAACTCTCAATCTAGCTTCTTAATCGTTTTCCATGTCTGATCGAATGATTACTGTTTAATGATCTGGCCTCGACAACCTGCAATTTGCGGGGGCACGACAGTCCTCCCTTCCCAAATTTGCTTGTCCTCAAGCAATTTTAGATTTAGATGATTGAAGATCTCTTCTACTTCCCATGTAGTGTCTTCCTCGGGTAAGCCATTCCATTTGATCAAAAAATCCAGGATAGTCTTATTCCTTAATTGCTTCTCTCTCATATTGAGAACTGCTTTAGGTTCCAAGATTAGTTTGCCCTTATTGTCAAGAGGGGGTAACTCTAAACATGGGACAACTTGCCGCCCTAACACTTTCTTCAGTCTTGACACTTAAAGATATTATGAATACGATTGTTCTCGGGCAGCTCCAATTCGTAAGCTACTTTGTCAATCTTCTTGAGGATCTTATAAGGCCCATAAAATTGGGGTTTTAGTTTTTCTACTCCGCTTATCTTGATGGATGACTGCTTATAAGGTTGTATCCGTAAGAATACTAACTCTCCAACTTCAAATGTCCTCTCAATGTGGTTCCGATCATCATAGATCTTTTGTTGATTCTATGCTTGATGCAAGTTGACCTTGAGGGTGTTCATAATGTCCATAGTCTGTTGTACAAAATCTTTTGCCCCTAGTACTTGGCTTTCCTGTGAAATTAAACTTTCAAAGGAGGTTGGTTTGTAACCATACAATGCTTTGAACTAACTCATCTTGATTGACATGTGATGAAGTAGTGTTGTAGCAATATTCACCAAGATGCAATTGTAATGTGCTTGACCCAACTCACACACTGCAATGATGAATACTTACTAGCACACAATAGTAATTATCACAAGTTAACACTCAGATTCGAGATGTATGAATGTAATACACCAGTACGCAGACAAAGTGAATAATAGAAGGCAATATACTATAATGTGACCAAACCAATGATAGAACACAAAAATACTGAAAGATACCCAACCATTAACAAAACACAGGAATATATATATTTGCAGTGAACAACAAGTCCCCTTGCTGAGTACAACTATTCACAAACTCTAAGTAATGATCTAGTATTGAATTCAATCCATGACAACGAAAATGATAGGCGCTTGCTGGATTTACATGTAGTGGTACTCGCCAGGGATATCGATGCATAATTTTAACCTGGGTATTGACTTACAACGACAATGAAGTACAAAGTGATAGTAGTTAGGTGATGCTCACTGATCACACACAGTAATGGTTGTCTCGGCCCGGTGATGACAAATTTATGTATGAGTAGTCCCGCGCTCAAGAGAATGTATGGTAGACGACTTAGCAACCCGGATGGCTACTTCAATGCTCTGCTCTTAAGTTCACACCTTGGCAAGATCGCAGTTTCCTGGTGGATCGTTTCCAAGGAAGGAGTTGAGGTATGATTCACAATCAAGATGAGTCTCGTTGGTGAATGCCAGTGATGTCTGCATGAATTCAAGGATGCACTTTGGGTCCCATGACCTAATACAATTAGTTGCAAATATCTCCAGGTGCACGCGACAGACAATGGAATCGATTCTTGGATGTGATGCGAGTTGGCGCTGAATTGTGAATAATCCGTTTGTGGCCAGAGTGAGAGTTCGGCCACAATATCGTGGTAATTGTTGGCTCCCTAGTCGACCTGCAACGGTGGCGAATTAAACTCAGGATTTTTGAGGAATGTCGAGAAATAATGAAAACTCAATGAAATGCAAAAATGACAACACTAATTCATAGGTTGAGGTTTTCGTCTTAGACCTGCATGCAAAGAGCAAGGGGCTACGTCCTTAGCTACTTGGCATGGCACTGGCAACCGAATTCATGATGCTGAATATCGAACTCCCATCCATATAAATATGAAATGCAGCGTCGACCTCAAAGGAAGTTGGCCAGATATTTAATAAATTTAAATATTATTTATTTAATAATTTAAATTTAAATTTTATATTATTATTATTTTATTCAATAATATTAAAATATAAAATGCAGATAATTAGTGTTTAAAAACACTATTTTGTTTTTTCACTCCAACATTCACCTCACGTAATTTTGGGGACATGACAAAATATCCTCAAATTGGTTGGTGACGTAATTCCTCAAATATCCCTCTAACCACTTATTAATGATTTCAGTTTGTCCGTCCGTTTGAGGATGGTAACTTGTATTGGGTGTAAGATCAGTCCTCGCTAATCGGAAGAGCTCTTGCCAAAATTGGTTAAGGAATTGACTGTCTCGGTCGCTGACTATGTTCCTTGGTAGACCGTGTAATCTAAAGATCTCTTTGAAAAATACTTCCGCTATTTGTGGGGCTCGATACTCAGTGGATATTGCGAAGAAGTGAGCGTACTTGGTGAGTCGATCCACTAATACATAAATGCAATCCTTCCCTTGAACTTTAGGCAATCTTGTTATGAAGTCCATTAGGATGCTTTCCCATTTTTGATTTGGAATGGGCAAAGGTTCTAGAAGTCCTGCTGGATGGCTTTGCTCAGTTTTGTTTCTTTGACAGGGCATGCATTCTTGTACATGCTTTAGGACATCTTCTCGAGGCCTTTCCAAGAGTATCTCTGCCGCACCTATTTGTAAGTTTTATGGTACCCTTGGTGGCCCGCTAAGGGATTGTCATGTATTCCTTAAGGATTATCCTTCATTTTTGAGTTGGGCACATGAATATCCTATTTTTATATAGGATAAGCTCTTCTACTACTTTGTACTCTTCATTGGGTAAATTTCCTTCCAGGATACTATTAGCCTGGGGTTCTTTGACCTACTCTGCAATGATATCATTCTTCCAATCCGTGGCTATACTTGTTAGGGTGTTCAAATAGGGCCGTCTTGATAAAGCATTTGACACAACATTATTTGTCCCTTTCACGTACACTATCAAAATCGTAAGCTTGTATTTTGCTTATCCACTTCTGCTATCTGTCATTTAGGTCCTTTTGATTCATAAAGTACCTTAGGCTATTGTGATCAATTTTAGCATTGAATTTCCTGCAAACTAAATATTGTCGAACTTTGCTAAGGTGTGCATGATAGCTAGCATCTCTTTATCATAAATTGAGTAGTGTCTTTTAGTCTCAATGAGCTTGCGACTTTCAAATGCAATGGGATGCTTATTTTGCATAAGGATTGCTCCAATTCCGTCCCTAGATGTATCACACTGCAGTTTGGAGGGTAGTGTGAAATTAGGGATAGATAAAACAGGGCACGAGCTCATTGCTTCTTTTAGTCTTTCGAAAGCCTGTTGAGACATTTCACTCCATACAAAGGCCCCCTTTTTGGTCAAGTTAGTGAGTGGGGTGGCAATTTTGGATAGTCCTTTCACAAAGTGTCTATAGTAACTACATAGTCCCACAAAGCCCATTAGTTGTGTTAGGGTTTTGGGTTTTGGCCATTCCTTAATGGCTGTAATTTTTTCTTCATCTACACTCACCCCTTGTGCACTGATCTAGTGGCCCAGGTAAAGGATCTCTTCCAGGCCAAACTCGCATTTTGAAGCTTTAGCATACAAGGATTCTTGTTCCAAAATGTTTAGGATTTCTTCAATGTGTTTGAGATGTTGTTCCCATGTCCTGCTGTAGATAAGAATGTCATCAAAAAATATGAGTAGGAACTTTCTTAATTGTTTCTAGAAAATATGATTCATACATGATTGAAATGTTCCGGGGCATTTGTTAGTCCAAAAGGTAGGACTAAGAACTCAAAGTGCCCATAATGACATCGAAAGGCAGTTTTAGGAATGTCTTCTTTCCTCATCCTTATTTGATGATACCCTGATTGCAAATCAATTTTGGAGAAGTATTTTGCTCCATGGAGTTCGTTGATTAACTCATCAATTCTTGGTATAGGGTAACAGTTCTTGATTGTTTTCTTGTTTAACGCCTTATAGTCTATACACATTCTCATGGTACCATCCTTTTTCTTGACTAGTACTACAGATGATGCGAAGGGACTGGAACTAGGTTGAATATGACCCATTTCTAGCAGTTCCTTAATAGTTTTTTCAATCTCTTGCTTGAATTTGTGGGGGTGTCGGCAGGGTATGGTGATTACAGGTTTTTCCCCCTCTTCCAATTCTATTGAGTGCTCAAATCCTCTTTTTGGGGGTAGCCCTGGTGGAATATCATCAAATACTTTCTTATATTCGCTTAAGATTGTTTGGATGTCAATGTGAATTGTTTTGCCATGTGAGGAGATCTTGTCAAGGATCATACATTGTGCAGCCCATTCTCCTTGCCCATGTCTAAAAATCCTTTCCATTCATTTGTAGGAGATTACTTTTGGGGATCCATTGGGTAACCCTTTCAAGGTGACTTCTTGTCCCTCATGTTGGAAGCAAATTGTCAAGTTTGGGAGGTCAAAAATGAAGCAGCCTAGGGAGTATATCCAAGGAGTGCCTGATATTACATCAGCATCTAACGGTACCACATAGAAATCTTCTTTAATGGGGTGTTTCCCTAAGGTCATTTCTAGCTGGGGAACTAATTTAGTACATTGAACCATAGCTCCTGTAACAGTGGCTGTTGTAAATCCCTTAAAGTTCATGGTTCCCAACTTCATTTTTGCAACTATTCTCTTATCAATAAAATTGTGGGATGCCCCACTATCCATGAGAGTGATAACCCTCTGCCCTTTGACGGTGCTTTTAATTCGGAATGGGCAATGCTTGGAAGTTTGAGAGATGGTGGCTAAAGTTACATGCTTTTCATCTTCATACCTTGCTTTCTTGCTAGGATTCTCTTTGACTTTCTCTTTGGTGGTTGCTTCTATCTTATGGGTGCGACCCCCCTTTCCACATGTGTCCACGTTCCCACGGTTCTTTGCACTTGAAGCACAAATTCCTCCTTTTTAGGTCATCTCGTTGTTGATAGACATGTCCACGTTCCCATTTCCCATTACAATGAAAGCATGGTCTTCCTCAGAGTTCCTTCTTATGCCTTCCATCTTTATGAGGGTACTTGGAGTGGGTGTTGAAGCTCTTGGGCTTGTCTTTTGATGGGTTATTCTCAAATTTAATTGCCTTTTGAATTGCCTCTTCTAGGTTGGTTGGTTCTAGGGCACTTACTATGCACCTGATTGATTCTTTCAATCCCTCCACAAATAAGTAGGTGAGTCTTCTTTGAGAGATCTCGGGTACCATGACGGCCAATTTTTGGAATTTGGTGGTGAACTCTTTCACTATTCCTTGTTGCTTAAGTTGAGTTAATTCTTTGAAATACCATTCCGAATGCTTTTGATTGAACTTTTTGATGAGTTTTTGTGTAAACTCGTCATAAGTGGTTACGTGTTGATGACCTTGGGTAATAAGGCCATGGTGCCACCACTCGTGGGCCATTCCTGTCAAATGGAGCACTGCAAACTTAATGCCATTTTCCTCTATCATGGGGCTTAGTGAAAGATAAGTGTCCAATTTTTGGACCCATGAACGTGTCGTGAATTTTCTCGCTCCATCAAAACTAGGAAGGGTTATTTAGCTCACCCTTTCCTTTAGGTCTTTGTTGTGTTGCCTTTTTCTTTCCTTCGTAGTGGCAGCTCTCATTTTGGCGTCACAGTAATCCTTAAAAGAGACATTTCTCCTAAATTCGGGGTCAAGTCTATTGTATACTTCCACGATCCCATTAACAGTATCCGTGGGTAGTTTGTTTGCTTCTCCCTCTTCCACTTGTTCCTCCCTAGGTAGGAAGGAAGGTCTTGTTGGCCTAGGGTTGGGTACCCTTGGGGCGATATTATTCTTGGAGTGATTAGAGTTAGTTTCCCTTCCATTATTGCAGCTCATATTTTGAATGGGCTGGAGGAGAAGTTAGGTGGTTCTTTCATTCCTCTCGTTTTGTTCCATGAGGGCTTGAGTGGTTTGTTCCATGAGAGTTTGAGCGGTTTGTTCCATAAAGGTTCTCAACTCATTGCTCATTTGTTCGCCCATGGTATTGCTTGGTGCAAGCTTCCTTCTTTCCCTTTCTAAAGCTCTTTGAGCCCTTTGGCTATTTTGCATTAACTACCTTTCATAGGAAGGCAAGAAAGATGCTTTGATACCAATTGTAATGTCCCTATCTTGATTTGCCCTAGATTTTGCCTACTGATCACAAATTGCAGCAAATTAGGTTAGGGGTTCGTCTTACCAAATAAATATCTCTTTAATGATGCAATCCTGGGTTTGAATCCTGCAATCACCACATAAACCATATATATATATATTGCAGCAAATTAGGGTTAGGGGTTTGTCTTACCAAATAAATATCTCTTTAATGATGCAATCCTGGGTTTGAATCCTGCAATCACCATATAAACCATATATGTATATATATATATATATATATGCTTACTTATTAGAGTTAGGCAAATCAGTTAAATCAGGAACTTTCCCAAAAAGAACTTCAGTTAACTTGCAAAAACTGATTTTCCAGAAAATTACACCTAGTTCACTTCTAGGAACTTCCAGTTAACTCCAGTTCCAGAACTATGCCACCCCTTTTGGGAAATAAGGAATCAAAACAGCATATTCTTCATTTGAAAAGTCAAAATAGAATATTCCTTATTTAAAATATGCTAGATCACGCCTATTTCCGCAGTTGTGTATACTCTTCAAAACTAGCGAGCACTTGGGTGATCATCTCTGTATCTGGGCCATCGACCCTTTCTAACCTGAACTTAGTTTTCTCAAAACTGTTGGATTTTGCAGCTGTGCACCTTTCCAACCTTTGAATTTCATCTTTGACCCATCTAAGATCAGCTTTAGTATTCATTAACTTATCTAAAATGGTCTCTTCCTCCTCTTGCATTGAGTTGATTTCATTTTCTATCTTTTTATCCCAGGCACTCTTGATAGCTTGAAGAGTATCCAATCTATGTGTGTTCTTGCAACAGGAGATTTGGGCTGATGATACCAACTATAAAGCTCTCAAAACTGGAAGAATTCTCATACAACTCCTTATGCAACTCTAACAGATTCAATCTGTGCTCAGCTATGAGTTCCATTTTGAAAGATATAATGTTTATGCTTTTACTTACAAAATTAATATCCTCATCACCCAAGATAGTAGCGTTCTTCAATTCATTGCTTCCATTTTATTCAGTTCCCAGAGGGGTTTCACATCCAACTGGTATTTCTCATCCACATCTCTAAAACTGTTTGTGTATTTCTGCAACTGATCTTCTAAGGAGTAAGCCTTTTCATACTGTTGGTACCCAAGGACCAACAGTTCTTCCATTTCCCTTTTGAACTTTCATATCCATTTATCAAAATTGATATTTTCTTTTCATCTCATTCCGTCCATCAACTTCCTTCCTACTCATTAGAACAGGAACCTCTGATGAAGTAGGTTGTTCAGCAATTGGAGAGACCAACCCTTTCAGAAACACCTTCATTTGCTCAATTTGAGCTTTAAGCTCATCCTTTGCTTATCCTTCTTCATCCGGCCCTTAACTGAGTCCACTACTAGGTCTAGGGATGATATTTGTTCCCTTCTAGTTTGATTCCCTAGATTGATTGTAGATAGTTGATATCTTTGTTCACCATTGGAGTAGCAATCTCTACTATCATCTCCCTTAGTTCATTGAGTTTTGTAGTGTGAAGAGTCCTAGGCTTTTTCTTTGGCTTTGTCTTCTCCACCTTGACAACCATATCTTGCCAACTGAGAGGTTGGACTGTTACTTGTTGCCTCTTTTCCAAATTCAATTTCAGCCATGTAGGAGCCTTAGGAGTGATGGACACTTGCTGATCACTTGTTTGAGTCTCCTTGGGTTGTTCTGTCATTTCCTGCCCTGAGGAAGCCTTATCCTCTTCTTCTTGTCTTTCAATAATCTCAATTAATTCCTGACGCTCTTCAACAGTCAGCACATTTTCTTCTTCTTCCTTCTCAACCTTGGGCTTCTTTTGATCTCCTTGGACTTGTTGCTCTTTCGAGCCTTGTTCCTTCTGTTCATATTGTTGGGCATCCAGGTGCCTTTCCCTCACCTTTGGGAGAGTCTTTAGGTGAATCAGGTATTATATCCACCTGATCACTCTTGTAACCTTCTCATTCATCTTGTTGTTTCTCTGATTTTGAAGGTGTGGGAGAAGGGAGGTTTGTTATATTTACCACCTCTATGATTAGTGGATCCCCTTCTGTTTCCTTCTCTGGCTCTGGAGAGTTTTCTGTAGGAAGGACTTGGGCAATTGGCATCACACCCAATCCTGATACTACCCCGGCTTCTGCAGCTCTGAAGGTGATTGTAGCTGACTTAAAGGCCTCTGTCACCTTTTCCATTATTTGTTTTGTTGCTGGGGTTTCCTAAGTTTGCACCTTCTCTTTTCTCTTTTGCCTCTTGTATCTTGTTGGAATTGATGAATAAGAGTCTTTTGTAGCAGATTGTTTCTACCCTTTAGGCTGGTTTTCTTTTCCTTTGAAGTTTGAAGTTCTTGATCCTTAGATCAACCCATGTGTTGCTCCTATCTAGGACCTTCTTAGATGTGGAATCAATGGAGGGTTCTTCTTTCTCATACCAGTCAATTGGATCCAATATCTTATTGTCGACCTTGCTGATGTCATTCATAGGATCCAATGTTTGTCCATCATCTGATAATCCTTCTGGGATGTCATCTCTAATCCCAAACTTTTTCATCTGGAAGATAGTCAACCTTTCATAACTTTTCTTCCCAACTTCAAAATCATCTTGCAGATCTGCCCAGAAGTCTTCAATGTTTGGCTAGTGGAATGGGAACATGGAAGAACTAAGGGTTTTCATCCTTCCTTTTGGGTCAAAATTGTCCCTTGGGATATAGGTCTTTAATTTTAATGTCTTAGTTCTTCTGAGGCAGTCTTAACAGCCACAATTGAAGGACATCCATAAAAGCCCAATTGGAAAGGGTATTTCAAGCTTGCCTTATGCTTGCCAGAGAATTTCAAGTGTACTTCCATGACCTGCCTAGCAAACTCAATCAAAACCAACTTGTCACTGCAACACCTTGGTAGCAAGTAGGGCGCTTTGTCAAAACCAAATATTTTGATGTAGGTGGACTTGGGAAACTGAATGAACCATTGTCCCTAGTCTTTGATTAAGGCCATGGCCTCCTTGGTCATCCTAAATCCTACATCCCTAGTGAGTTGGTTGATTATTGGGTACAAGAAGGCATCATTGACCCGCTTAAAGTGTTTCTCTGCTTCCTTGAGTTCTAATTGGGGATAGAATTCCCAAATCTTACTCTACCCAGGAGCTTCTCCTCTGATGCCAACTCTAGTTGCCAAATACACTATATAGGAGGACAAGAAAAATTGTTTTGTGTTCTCCATGGTGGTCAACTAAGCATGAATAGTATTTGACACAATCTGGCCCAATCCCAGAACACTTCTCCTTTTAAGATGACATGGATGAAGTGAAACATCCATGTGTCATAGGTTCTGGACTCTTCTTTACCAAAAGCCTTGGATAGCAGAGTAATGATATCCCCAATCTCAGAATAGAAGTCTGACCTTGTTAGTTTTTGGGGAATATTTGCCACTGACTTTTTCTCATTCCTAAGCCATCTTTTGTTGAGATGTCTAAGGTTTCCATTTATGTCCTTTTTATACTCTCCAATTGCCTCTACTTTGGTTGTCATTTTAAGTTGGGCATAAGGAGGGAGGTCAAATACTACCCTAATCATAAGAACAAATAGATCAATGATCTCAGTGCCATAGGGGTCATAGCACTTCCTATCTGTAGGATTATAATGTTGAGCCACAACTAAGATGAGTTCTGGGCATTGAATTGCCACTAGAAAGGAAGCTACATGTGCTAATCCTGAATTAGCTATCTTTTGGGCTCTAGGAGAAGCATCCTATGCAAATGTTTCTTCTTTGAATGCTTCCATGTTAATGTAGCCCAATTTTGTATCAATTATCATCACCTTTGAAGTGAACCTAGATACACTAGGGACCCCTTGAAACTTGTATTTCATTGTGATGGGGAGTTTGTCAGCCTTGGATTTCTTCTCTTTCCTCTCTTCTCTTTCTTCTCTTGATACTTCCTCTCTAGCTAAATCTTCACTTAAATCAGACATTTAAGATACCTGCAAAAAGAGAAAATCAAGTAAGTATCGACTCAGTAATTGAAGTTTTAGGGGAAGGTTTCATCATGCTATCATCGTCTTCACTTTTTCAAGAATTTGAATCAAGACAAGATTCATGTTTGATCATATTGGGTTTAGGAGCTCCATCGGGAACTTATGATTTCACCTATTTTGAGTTATTGGCAGGAGTTTGGTCCAAAAATGGACTTTAGGACATTTGCTGAAAATGTTTGATCGGGTTTTGGAACCTCAATAGGACGTCCTGCTTCATAGAGCAGGAAGTGGAATTGTGAGAGGACAAGGGTCTTTTGGACCTTTTGTTGAAGATTTGATTGGGGATAGAATTTCTGCGGGGATCATTAACAGATTGGGAATCGAGACTCAAAAGGGATATCGAACCGCATTCTAAATGTCCGGTTAGGTTTTGAAAACCCGAATGGTCATTGACTTTGAACTTCCAGGAATGGTCCGATCAGACTCGGGAATGGATTACGAACTTGGGTTACTTTGTGAATACATCCTTTCGGAACTTTGAAACCCAAAAGGATACAAGATGATCATACATGAAAGGGACCGCAAAATTCTAATTGAAATTGGGCAATTCAAAGGGGCACTTATGTTGGGATCGAAAATCCCGAATGATCTAAAGAGCACCATAATCCAAATTGGTTTTAAAATTGAAAATGCATTCATTCACTGGACCCAGGACTGACTTGGGAGGAGAAACCCGAGCCCTAAACGGGACCACGTGGACACCAAAACAAGAAAACCCTAAGAACCTAGGGCATGGGACAATGAGAGCACAGACACGACCAAAAACCAAAACCAAAACCAACAAACAACAAAACAAAAACAAAGCAAAGAAAAGCAACAAAAGAACAAACAAACAAGCAGACCAACCTAGAACCAAATTAGAGAGGGAAGCTGACTGTTGTGAGAGTTGTGCGCACTTGATTTCGGTGAAATTCAGTTTGCCTCAAAGATTAACTAGCAACAATAGCTTGGTTAATGGCTCAAAACGCATAAAAACTCTTTTGCGCACGTATGAGGGAATTTGCCAATAATGCAATAGGTGAGTGGGGTTTTGGGTCGGAAATTGACTTTCAGACCTAGATGGAAAAAGGTCCTAAGTTTGTTTGGGGTTCCGAACTCCGATCACTCCGAGGAAGGAAAACAGACGAGGAGAAAACAAGGGAAAACAAGCCGGGGTCGGGAATTGAAAACAGATTTGGACTTTTGAAGAAAAAGTCCCAAATTTGTCTAATATTCCGAGGCTCGACAGCAAGGAGAAAATGTAGGATTGGGATTCCAGAATGGATTTGGACTATTAGACAAAAGTCCAACATCTGCCCAGAGTCTCGAGACCTGACGAAGAGAAAGCAAAGTAGGATCATGATTCCATAATGGATTTGGATCTTTTGACAAAAAGTCCAAAATCTGCCCAAAGTCTCGAGACCCAACCAAAAAGCAATGGAGCTGCGCCAGGGATCCAGAAGGGATTTGGACCTTTTGGAGAAAGCCCAAAATCCGTTTAGAACCCTGAAACCCAATGGAAGAAAGACAAGGAGAGCTCAAGAAACCAAAAACTCTCGGGACCCAAACAAAAGGAAGACAAACAAGAACAAAAAGAAACAAAGGAAAGCAAAGATGAAAAGGGGGACCCATTTTTGCACAAAAGAAATGGGGGTGCGTATGCAGGGCATAACACTACTGCTCTTAAATAGTCTCTAGTGTATCTATCACTGGTTCCAAGGTTTGCTTGGTCTCTTCGTCTGATTTTTTTGAATCCTTTTTAGGATGGATTTTACTTTGGAGTATCAACAAATCTAGAAATGTATTCCTCTTAATGACCCTAGGTTCGAACCTTTCTTCTTCTCTACGAAGGAAAGTGGGTCACAAAGGTCTATCAACAGACCCGACAACTGTTCTTTGTGTGCAATTATTTTGATTTTTGTTGTTGTCTCTTGAAATCCTTGCCTCACTATTATGATTTTTGGAAGCATTTATATTATTCTGAATCATGTGGATCATCTAACCCAGCATGTCTATTATTGTATCAATCTTTTTCTCTTTATCAACATCCATCTTTTGATAATAATTCCTAATGAGAACAATCTCTAGGATTTGTTGGCAACTCTCTCATGGGCTGGCAAGATCCGACTTTGATACCATCGTAATAGCCTGTATATTTATTTCTAAATATAATAAACCCTAGCTCACAATAATAGTTTGCATGATTAAACATAAATATGGATTTGACCCAAAAATTGCAGATTAATAGTTTATTACAAACTTTACTAGTTCGCCTAGGGAAGCCCTTGGGTCTCGGTCCCATGTGGATTTGGACAAGGTCTGGCCCATAGATTGCAGGTTTGGGCTTGCCGAACCGGGTGGACCTCAGCCATCTTTGGGCATTTTCAACATTTTTTTTTTCACTTCTTAAAATCTTTTTCAACTTTTTTTAAAAAAAAACTTAAGAAAGCTCAATTTGCCCCCCTAACCTTAAAATGATGTCCGCCATGAAGGTTTTCTTAATTTGGGTCTTATTGTGAATGCAAAATGATGTTCGCCATGAATGTTTGTGTGGATTTGGAGGTCTTAATTTGGGCTTGGTGGTAGGGGCTCTGCCCCTCAACCCTGCCTTGTATCACAACAGGAAATGTGCCAGGGGCACTACCCCTATACCCTGTGAGGAGCATTGCCTCTCAACCTTGCTGGGTGCATTGCCCATAGACCCCCATGAGGGGTGCTGCCCCCAAAACCCTAGGAGGGGCACTGGCCCTCGACCTTGTTGGGGGCATTGCCCCCAACTTCCATTGACTTCATTTGATTTGCCATATTACCATGTACTCTCCAAGTCCAAGTTTCCAAGTTTGCCTACAAGTCTTCATCTATAATATCATCATTCAATTGGACAATCTTCCTTGATGCTTACCTGCAAGGAGAAACGCAGCAATGTACTTAATTTTAATATAAAATATATATCATGACATTCGAGTTTGACTAATTGACATTCTAATGTTTTTTATTTTTATCGTGGTTTTGTTTATCATACAATATATCTAAGTTGCCGAATTGGGTACGGGTACGGGTATGTGGGTATGGTATGCCGGTATGACAATTTTTTTTCGGGGGTGTGTACGTTTGGGTACGTCCGCACAAAAAACATATAAAAAATCATAGATATATACATATTTACAACCTAAAAAATAAAAACAAGAACTAAATTTAGAATACCACATATCATGCATATGCTAAACAAAATTGCAGAAGCCTGCATGCCAGCTACATTCCAAAAATAAATTGTTTGCATGTCTCACACAATACAACATTGTACTGGACCATGGCCAATGCACCTGTAATCTCTTTTGCAACTGACAACAATAATTGACTCTAATACTACATCAAAAATTATGAAGTTTGAGAATTTTGAACATTGAAATCTCCAAATTATTGCTGTTAATGTTGATCGTTATATAAATTATATCATTAACAATGAATCTGAATCATGATATATTTATCGCCGTTATACTACAGTTGTTGTTTTCACTGCTCTCATGAGTAATTTAATTGCTGTTATACTTCTGTCATGATATATTTATTGCTGCTGTTATAATGCTGTCATGATATATTTAACAGTCTTGTTTTTTATGAACAGTTTTTTTTTAAAAGCATAATAAAAAATTACTTCGTTGTAGGGGACACCTGGCCATCCCCTAACTGTTTCCTGCCATCCCCTAAAATGGGGACGTGTTTCTGAGACGTTTCCAGAATTTGCTTGTTGGAATGGCCAGGGGATGTACCCTACTGTCCCCACTGTCCCCAAAACGCCTAAGGGGATGGGGATTGGGGGTTTGAGGGGTGGGGATGCATCCCTGTGTAACACAGAAAAATAATATATTTGCAGTATATTAGATTTAAGAGGTAGGCTTTATAATTAGCGGCCTGGTATGTGTCCTATGTAGTCAGGGTTTATGTTGGAAGAAGGGACATTACACTGAGCTTGCTTGCCACTATTCTTCCCAAAACCTCGTATTGGATTGCATTTATCATATAACCTTCCAAACCCCTTGGCATCTTGAGTTCAGATTCAGAAGAATATATCATCCATAGGAGAACCATTGGAAAACCACGATGCTATTCCTAGATGTTGAATAGTAAATATATTGTTAGAACTTACCAGATTGCTGTACAAACCTGGAATGGTACTGTGAACCTCTTTCCCAGACATTTACTCGACCTGCAAAAACAGATAAGGCCAGTAGGTGGACTGACCCCAGATCTACTGAAGTGAAAAAGTAAGTTCTTCTACACAGGCAAAAAACAGAATTGTGTTTTATACAGACAAAAGCATACACAATGTACCCTTGAGTCCATGAACATTAAATATTATTTATATTCTAAGATTACTTTTACTCTTTAATCAGGACAGACTTAAATGAATACCTCTGAACTGAGATGGTACATATTCTACCCTCATGGCTCGTAGCTTATTTATATAGTTCTAAAGTAGAAATAAGATGTAAAACACACACTTGGTTAGCTTTCCTTCATGCTCATGATTCTAAAGCATGTAAAAAATAAACCTTTCTAGATGACTGAAAGTTTCCAAGATATTGTAGACATATGTGACGAGAATGCAATGTTGTTCATGCATTAGCTCAGTGCAACAAAATACCCTCTATAGGGTTCTATCTTGTGGTGTTAAAACAAGTAGTGAGGAGCGAGGAATTTCACTCTCTAACCAAATAGCAGTGGTGTCCAGGTACAGCTCAGGACTGTGGGTCAGGATTAGGTACATTTTGGGTTTGCTTGAGACATATCTAGGCCGAACCCAGAGTCTTGGGCTGAAAACCATACTCAGTATGGACCTGGTACATGTACAGTCTGTATGCATATGCCCTGGGTGCATGTTGAATCTGGTAACATAACCTTATGGCTGTGTGTGCACAAACTGTGAAAACATATTACAGACTGAGGCTTACCACCATGTTTTTTTTGAGCCCTTTGGTTGATAAGGAGGAGTTATGCTTGAGAAGTAAATCGTGGTGGCTTTCATGGAAAACACCTAGGTTCAAATCCATCTAGACATGCAAATGAATAATATACTGCATCTGATTTCAGGTGTAGTGTACATCAATAGTCAAGGTTGAGTGCAAGACTTGGGTGATTTTGATAGAATGGACACCTGTTGGTTTTGGCATTGTAGCCAAAGGTAAGACTCTGCATCAGTTAAAAGAAACCATTTAAAAATTCAGATAAAAGGAAAAGTAGAGTTCTCTGAGCTGGCTTTCATTTTGGAAACCCAAATGGATAACATTTATCTTTGTCGGGTCTTCTTGAAATGCAAACTCTCTGATAACAGTTTCATCTTTGGCCTTTAACCTACTTACTATTGCATGCACTGGTGACTGAGATACGGTGATTGAATTATAATTTAAAATTAAACATAGGTGCTTGTGAAGACTATATAGGACTCAATCCCTTTGCGAGAGAACCTAATCTCTAAGAAGCAACTCGTGACACTTAGGAATTTCTCATTTCATTAGCATATCATTATGAAGGTTAACACTTTGCAAAAGTTTCATAGGGTTACACTTCCACTATTTAAGGCTTAAGCAGGACAGATTATGCTAAGGTCAAAGGCTTAAAAAGAACACATAATCAAATAACATTTTCTCACACAAGCAATCATAATGCACGTAGATGCTATCATGACACTTCAATGTTCACTTAACTACTTACACAAAGTCATTTCATTCTCATCACATGACATAAGATTGATGCCAACAACTTACAACTTATGACCACTAGCCCCTTATCATGTTAGATGTGTTCACATTCTGCTCTTAACTGTGATCACATCAGTCTGATGCTTCATTGACTCATGGTCCAACCTTCTAGACATGTGGTCCACATGTAACTCTTTCCACGTCATCAAACACTTGGCTTTCTAGTCATAACCATAAATTATCATTTATCTCTCATACTTCCTTTTATGAATGACAGTGAGGATTGGGCATAGGGTGGGTGTTATTAAATTATCACTCACCCTTAATGGAAACTGAATTATGGTATGCAATCACCTTGCAATATAGTTCCCAGCTATCATTTTGTGTCTTATAGCTGATAAAGTAAACATTTAAATACTTAGGCTTTTAAAGATGAACACTTTTATAGATATTTTTCTGGAATCCTCTGTTTGAATGTTCCATTACCACACAACATACAGGATTCCAGATTATATCCAAAAAAAGACACCCATTTGTAGATCTTTGTAATTTGTAAGTCTTCATACCTTCATCATACGTCGGAATTCTATCTTCTTGTGCAATTCTTCACCTTCTATCTACTGCATCAACAATTCATCTAAGTGCAATTTCGTGCTCACTATCCTGCAAATGAAACTGCTTAGTTTCCATCTTTTGAAGATTGCCATCATCATATTTAACTTTTAAGGTGTTTTTATGGTCCTTAACCACCTCCATGGCATCAAAGTTTTTTTGTTCGCTTTTAATGATCCTGAAGTGCATTTATGGTTAAGAGTAAATTAATTCTTGATTTTTATGAGAAGATTTATTCAACTACGAGTCATGACATTTTTTAATTTTATTGTAATGACAATTTCATAGGATATACAAATTACAGACAATCTTGTTATAAATACCATATGTAGAGAGTTACAAAGCATCCTAGGTTACATGGGGAGTTATAAAGAATAATTTGTAGTCAGTTTCTTGGGTGTTCTAGGGCATTAGAAAGAATAATAAAGGAGTTACAAGCTTCAAGCTTCTAGCATCCCAAACATAAATGAAACAAGTTTTAAAAAGGCTTTAAAAGGAGATTTTGGAGTGATAAGTGGAGATTCTATGAAGACTGAATTTTGACCAAGTGTAGCATTCCATATTTCTTTTGTAAGTCTTTGAGGATTGAGTTGTTCATTATACATCCTCAGAAAAGTGACATCTTTTGTGCACTGTTCAGAATCTTATTTTCATCAAAGTAAAGCCTTGTTAATACTTAAGTATTGCTTTAAGATAGTTTAGTTGTCTTTATTTTCACAGATTTCATTATTTGAAAGACCCTAGAGTTTCAGATTTATTTTTCAAAATTTCGCAATTTTTGCTGTAGTTTTTCCTATAAATTTAAAAATGTCTTCAGTTTTCAGATAAGATTCATAACAGAGCCACCCTTCTGGCCTCATGGCCAATCACCAACATTATAGGGATGGGTTTCCTTGTGATGTTTGATAAATTTAATTAAAATTTTCTTCCAAGGTATCTGTATCTGATTTAAAGATTGCCACAAATTACTCATAGAGGGATTGCATCTTGGAGGTCAAAACCTTGTAGGACCTAGAAGAGGAATGTTGCAAATGAAAATGAGAAAATTCTATATACTAAAGGTCTCAAATAAGGATCTGTGCATGGGGAAGTGAATATCTATTGGAGATCCAAGTTCTCTGTGTCAACTTTCTAATGCAAGTTATAGAGGTATAGAGATGCAAAACTCTGAACTGTGGAGGAGACTGAAATAGTAAAATAAAATGAGGGGTCTATGGGTTTGTTGAAATAGAGACAATGAATGACAATATAATATGAAACCCAAGTTTGTCTCTGGTGCTCTTACACCTGTTTTTTTTTTGTGCAGATTTAGTGTAATCTTAAACCCTTGTTGCTTTTGATGTGAGATCAATGGACTATTTTTTGGAGATAGATAATACATGCAGTTCAGAAAATTGGAATGAAAAAGCTCTTAGATCTGGTTAGAACCCATCATTGATGACCAAGCTCGCAGGAGTTGTAAGGAAACTTTAGGACAAACTGTTAAAAACCTAAGGCAAATCCAATGTGTGAATTGTGATGTAAAGATACAGCAAATTACTTCTTGGGAAACTTTTAACAAAACCTTGACTTTGTTGATTAGAGGGTGGCAATCAATCTGTGTTGAAGAGATGGAATCTATCATAGAGAAACTGACAAAGTAGTCAAACAGCTTGCTAAGAATCTATTTCAGCACCTGCCTTGTAGGCTGCCACCAGATGGAAGCAAAGAAATCAATTCAGATGGTTTGTGGGATAAGAAATACAAGAATGAGGAGCTGTTATTATCCTAGTTTATATTTAGAGTAAAAAATGAAGTTCTTGTAAATTTATATTAGAATGTATATTGAAATGTTTGACTTTGCATCATAGGGAAAGAAAATTTATATGTCATGACAATATCATAGGAGTTGCAGAAAATCTTTTCTTAGAAGTCATAACGAGGGAGTTACAAAGCATCTCAGGTGTCAGGGGTTTAGAAAGATTAATGAGGGAGTCATCGAGCATCTTAGGTGGCATAGGAAGTTGCAAAGAATGATGAGAGTTAAAGTTTCTACCCTACATAATAGAAACAAGTTATAAAAAATTGCAAAGTAATCTGAATTTTTCTTATGTTCAGAAGAAAAATGATACATAATTTAAAGTTTTGGGAATTTTCCAATTGCACCTTCAGTTAGATTTTAGCCCTTGTAGTTCTTTTTGGCTAGAAGAGAATGAGTATACTATATTTTAATATCAAGCCCTGGTAGACTTGGTATTAGAGAGTAACATTCTTCCAGAGTTGAAACCCATTATAATCTGTAGAATGATTATGATAGTATAGAACTTTGGTAGATCTAGTATTTAGGAAGAACATCCTTCCAGAAATGGAACCCAATATGATCTAAGTCATCGGAACAAAATAAATTGTAAGCTTCTGTCCAAGCAAAACTAGAAGAGACAATAGCATTAACATAATATGAAAACATTTCCCAACTGATATTTATTAAAGTTTATGTCCCCCATTTGCACTCAGTCCTCTGAATAAGCTATATGGTCAATTCAAACTTCTGATCTGTTAAAGCAGTCAATTGCAGAACCTTTTCTGAGTTTCTTGCCTGAAAGACATTTTATGTTGAGCAAATTGGGTCTGGCTTTGTGATATCCCTCATAAAATATATATATTAATTTTGATAGATGATCTGAAATATTCACAGCTATAGCACTGGACATCAATCAGACTGGGAAATCTGGTATTATGTTAAATCTGATCTGTGAAGAGCAACAGTGAAATGACCAGAAAACTAATGATCACACTTAAACAATCACAATGAATACAAATTGGGAAGATGCTTAATTTCTTCTATATTATTGCTCAATACAGCTCAACCTACAGTTTCACAGACATATCAATATTTCATTGTAAACTGGGCAGAAATTGTAGACATAAATCTACAGCTCACTGCGATATCCTGGCTAAAGCGTGTGATTGTCTCAGTAGTGTCCGCAGCTCCAAGATTGAGCAACTCCCTCTATAATGTTTATCAGATCTGTGACACCTTAGTATGACACCATCCAGGAAAGATGTGATCAGAAGTGAGAAAGATTTGCTCCTGCAAATGCAATTGCTCTCACCCTTGATGTAGTCGCAACTTCTGACTGTTGATGGATGCGTCTGGCTGCTAGTGAAGGAGATGTGACAATATATATATGTGATGGGTAGATCTGAGAGTGCTGGAGAGGTATGGAGCATAGCAGCATAAATCGTTTGGGGAAAAAATCGGCAAACCAAAAAATCAGGATTTTTTGAAAAAATCGTGAAAAAATCAGGAAAAAATCGGATTTGAAAAAAAAATATATTAAAAAATACTTCTGATGTTTCCCAAATTTACGCATATGCCCCACAATATGATAGGTAGACGGCTTCGATTTGTGAAAATAACGACTGGCGCGAACCTATTAATAACAAAAAAACACACATTTTTTTGGGTTTTTTCACGCGTTTTAGGGTTTCGGATTTTTCGCGATTTTTTAACGATTTTTTTGACATTTAAATCACGATTTAAACACGATTTTCAACGATTTTTCGCAGGGTCAACGAAACCCAAAAAATCGGGAGCAGTGCAGATTTTTTAAAAATCGCGATTTTTGCGATTTTTTGCAGATTTATGCTTCTATGGTATGGAGTGGTGACTGTCCTGCTCGGATGTCCTTGTGATGGCAATTAACAGTTGCTCCTTCGAAAGTCCTGCAAATGAATTGGCGGATGAAGAATACAGTGGCAGGATGACTATAATGGGATGGCTTGTGCAGAAGTAGGATCAATCAGCTCTTAAATTCGCCCCTCCCATGGATCTTGTATGATAATCTTTTGATATGATCACTCCAACTATAATCTTCAGCTGTGATCTACAATGAGCTGCATCTAAACCTGGATATAGGAATGTTGCTCCAAACTGATGAATGTGTAAAGTCAACTTTGTTGGATATTGCTGATATGTGGTTGTCATTGATGTCAACACTATTGGCATTAATGTCTTTAAGGCTGTATATGTTGAGGATATTGAGAAAATTGTAATCAAATAAGTTGCAGGTTGTCGGTGGTGCAGTGAAGTTCAGCATGGTGGCTAGCTTAGTATATTGATGATAAGAGGTCGTGGATTAAAGGGTTTGTTGACAAGTATATCTAGTTTATCCACATGAAGCTCGTGAGGTTCGCATGAAGATTTGATTGAGTTAAGGAGTATCTATGTTCACGGGCTTGTTCTATTGCTTTAGTTGGTGTTCTTGAAAGAAGATGATGTGATTCTAGTAATTTGAATTGTTGTAGATGCTTCTGTGGTGATTCATGATGCTTGTGGATGTTTCTAGATCATGCTATATTTGTGTTGTTGGTCCACATTGATCGCTAGGTTCACAATTGGTGATTTTCTTTGTGAGTTCATGCTTTCATGATCATGCTCTATAGGTGATTGTAGCTTGCCATGGATCTTTGAGGCATAATTGTTTAAGGTGTTTCTTGATTTTAAATATAGTTTGTACACATTTTATATTTTGTTAAATGACATATAGTTGATGTTATCCTTAGTTGCGATATATATGATTGATTGTTTATACCATTTGAAGGCATGGTGTGCGATGTATGATGTGTGCTAAGTGTGAATAATGTTCTAATCTTTCAAAGGCAGAAGTAAAGTGTGAAGAAGAGTGAGCAAATGAAAGTGTTTATGTGCTTAACTAAAACTATAATCAAGCATTAGAAGGTGCTATTTTCTCAGTTCAAAATCTTTTGGATGTAATCTAAATGTGACTATAAGACAGTGAGTCTTCCTTTGGCAGTAAGCCTCTTGTATGTGAGTGTGAGCTCTAGGCAAGGCTTGAATGTATGTGCATTCCCCATTTATAATACTTTTATACTTTTAATAGAGTATAATCTTGTGGATTAACCTCCACCATGGTTTTTCCCTAATGGGGGTTTCCATGTAAAAAAATCTTGGTGTTATATTTGTTTTTGATGTGGTGATGGTTTATGCTTTCATGTTTATTTATCAAATCTTAGAATAAGTTTAATAAGTATAATTTTTGTGACAACTGATTCACCCCCTCCTCCCCCTCTCAGTTGTTTGCCCTTGTGTTGCCAACAAACTTGCCCACCTGCAACACTTGTAAATTTCTCAATTCAGTCCACCTTGCAATTCCTACTTGGAACTGCCAAGCTCGAGGAAAGAGTTTTCGTCCTGTTCTAACCTCAAGGAAACTGCACTCAAGGTGCTTCATCCTCAATTGCACGAACTCTTGAATTAAAAAATGAACAATTGCCGGGCAAAAATAAAATAAAATGAACATGAAACTGGCTGTCATCCAAATGAGCAAAAACAGCTTGTAGGTATATCTTTTGATTTAGGACCTGTGGGACCTAAATTGGGCACCCAAATTTGGAATTGTTTTATATATATATATATTTATATCTATTTAGTATTGAAAAACAATTTTAATTAATAATAATAATATTAAAAGCTGCTGGAAAAAGGGGACATCACAAGCTTCAGAACTTACTCTGTGTTAGGATGAACTTTTTGGCTTCCCTCCATTCCTAGTTACCCTATCTCTTACAAAAGATTTTGTGAAAGTTGTCTTGATGCTCTTATTCTTGTAGTTCCCTCTACATTGTAATTTTTAGTATTCCTTAAGGCATATGGGATGTGGCGCAAAAGGTCCTAATCTTTAGTAATCACTTCACTTAATAATTTGAGCCCTTGCTGAAATTTAAATTTCTTGCTCTAAATTCATGCCTAGATTAGTTATCAAGAATCAAGACCACATGTTCATCACATTCCTTTCATGCAATTAAAGGTTATATTTTACTGTAATCATTTCTAGGCCTTCATTTCTGATGATACCTCCAGGTTCTGGTTTAGCAGGACCATGTTTGGAAGCTTCATCAAATTTTATTATTTTAATTTCCAGAAACCTCTAATTAAAAATTTAGAAGTTAAAACTGTTTGCATGATTCAGATCTGTTCTTTAATGTGGGCTTTAATTACTTAACTGCCTGAGAAGGTTTGCAATTTTTTCCTTGGAACTGTTAGTAGGAAACAGGATCAAGAATGGCCATAAAAGGATATTTACTATCTGCAGTTTTGATCTGCCATTGGTCAGTCTTCGTGAGATTACTTGTAAGTTTTAGCGATAATGTTATTTGATAAATGTTTCCAATTTCAAAGACCAACAATATTTGGTCTAATTGGGGCTGTAAATTTAGTAATTAAACTGTATGATAAGGTTTGGTTTTTTTTCTTGTACTCTTCGTGAGAAACAGATTCAAGAATGGCCATAAAATATATTTAGTATCTGCAGGTGTGATCTACCATTGGGCATTCTCTTTTAACGTACTTGCAAGTTTCAGAAATAATGTTGATTATTGTTCCTAAATTCAAAAGCCGGCCTGCTTTGTCTTTATAACCTTAATTTTAGTGTGGTACACAACATTTTTAATTTCAGAAATCAGTGATACTTTAAAATTGAATGATAGAAGTTCTCTAATTTATATGAAGGTCTTTGCTACAACTGGAGATAAAAAAGAGGGTGGAACCCATATACTATATGATCCAGCTTTGAGTGAGAGGGGAGCACTTGTTTGTGTTGCTCGGGCACCCAGGAAAAAATCCCTGGATGATTTTGAAGCCAAACCTGTTATCCATAACCCACATGCATTGCCCCTATTTCGAGAAGAACCAAGCCGTAAGCGTCAACGGGAAAAAGCAAGGAAGGATCCTATCAAGTCACAGAGACCAGATTTGCCTGTCACAGGTCCTGGTTTTGGTGGGAGGGTTGGATCAACAAAGGGCAGTTTGCTGACACAATATCTTCTCAAGGTATGTAATTGTTTTACATTTGTTTGCCCTGGATTTTATGAAAAACAATCTCCAATGATTAATATGTAATTGCAGGAGGGGGGATTGATTAAGGAGACATGGATGGAGGAAGACCCAAGAGAGGCCATTTTAAAATATGCTGATGTGGCTGCAAAAGATCCCAAGTTTATTGCACCCGCATATGCACAAACACAGCCAGAAACAGTCTTTGCTAAATCTGATTCAGATGAGGAAGATAAATGATATTGTGCTGACCATCAGATATATAGTCTCTTACTGAACTAAAGATTTGACATTTTAGCCATTTGTTCATGTTTCCTTTAACCCATTCATGTTCCTCTGTAAATTTATCGACCAATATTATTTTCACACAAATTGTATGTGGCTTATTTTAATGTCTGCTACGGTTGTAGCAGTTTTCTTGTTGGGGCTCTCCAAATAGCAGATTTCTGTGCAGCATAATCTGGAATAAAATGTAGTTGAAAGGTGGAAACAGGTGCTAGTGTACAGCATTCAACATTAATCTCACGTATATCCATAAAATGCCTGTAGTCCAATACAGAATAACAGATATGAGCTTAATTATTGTGTAACTCAATTTAATCTTACTATAAATACATTTCTTGAAACATCTGCATTAGTTCTAAATAGCACGTTACATCGTGTTATATAATGTCATCCGAGAGTTAGAGAATTGGCAACATTGTTTGAAGATTAGACTGTTTATGATTTGTTTAGTGTACAAACTATAGGTAGTTTGTATCATGAAGTCTTTTGACCTATTATTCATATGGCAATGCACTGTGTGTGTGTTGTGGCGTCTTTTGCCCAGTTATTAATATAGGAATGCACTGTGTTCCATTTAGAGCTTTTCACTATACAATATGAAATAGGATTGAAAACTGGAGGATCAGCTTTACCATACTTAGACAGAGGCCCAAACAATTCGCATCCCACCTCCTTATTGTAGGTGATTATTACACTAGTATGAGACCAACCATAATCTAATGCCTCACTTATTTAATATTTATCAATACCATACTATAGTGCAGTGATGCTCTGCTGTATGTCCTAGCAAACTACAATGATGTTAGTTATGTCATACACTATACCATATTCAAATGCAGGGGTTGGAGGGGTGAGAAAAGGGGATGGGGTAGGTTGGGGAAAGGCAGGTTAGTACCTATTCATTGGAGATTAAGTTTTCTACCATACCATAAGGAAAGGATGATCTGGGGCCCAAGTGTAGAATATCGATGGACAACTCTCTGGATAAGAATTGAGATGTTATGGCATATGCAAAAGCTTATTAATAGAATTAAATTGAATAAAACAGAGGTATGGGACTAAATAGAGAATGTATTTTATTCAACTATTTGTTCTGTACGTGGCATATGTTGGGAGGTGTATGGCTGTCTATCTTCTGCCTGAATCAATTCCTGTTGATTTCTAAACAATGTTATAGAGATATGTATATATGACTTACAAAGATTCATGTAATGGAGATCAAATGTTGTTGGGAAGTTGAATAGATTCCTTAATTGGTAACCCATCCCCCTAATGGTTGTGAAGTGCAATCAGTTGCTGGCATGTTCTTGATGTGGCAGCAGATGACTTGGCATACTGCAAGCCTCATAGGTACCACCTTTGTGTTGGAACATGTTTGTTGTTGCGCCAAAAGATCGACCTATTAAAGCTCAATACAAACGTCAAAGATAAATGGATCCATGAGAGGCAATTAGTTCATGTCGTGAATCCGAAGGGAGATACTAGCAATTAGTCCAATAATCCCCCCCTCAACATCATCCGAGGGGATTCGAACTTGCGACCACAACTCTAATGCCATTTGTTGGAACACATTTGCTATTGTGCCAAAAGATCAACTTGTTAACGCCCGATGCAAATGCCAGAGATAAAATGGATCCACGAGAGGTGGTTAGTCCATGTTCCAAATCCAAAGGGAGATGACAATTAGTCCAATACTTTGGTTGTTGCCTCAACTATTTTACCAAAAGACTACAAAATGGATACGTAGGATGATGTAATGAATGGATTTATGAATTGGACATTGTGGTCTTACCAAAAGGTGTATTGGACCCTATTGGAACTATGGTAGAAATTGAAGGTTATTTGGTTAAGGCATGTTTGTTGTAGGAGTGCAAAGTGTGTTGTGTTTTTGCTAGAGCACGTGCAACATTTGTTGGAGAGTTGATATGGGTCTTAGCTTCACATAAGAAGTAGCTTCACAATTGAGGCAAGCCACATGAGGATTACTTAGGTGTTACCTCAAGTACCTTGTTTGGCGAATCCTCTTCAATCAATTGCCCCTCCTTGTGAAGCAATAGTCTTGATTATGTTGAGTCTAGGGCAAAGGTGTAGAGAGTCCACTCCTAGTTCCTACTTAGTGAACCCCCTAGCTTTCAATGGGAGTTGACCCATTCTAACAACTCTATAAAGGCATAGAACGATTTTGGGTAAACACAGTTTCCAAAATTTATGTCTTTATCACAATAGTATGTTCTTTAAGTGGAGGTGAGATGTGGAATGTTGAGTATGCATAAATGTATGGCACAGCCTTCTTTGGAGTTGATATAGTAGATGCTAAGCATGAATCACTTTTAGAATCAAATACTTCTTGTTGCCTTTGTCACAACTATGATGTGAGGGTTTGCATTGTACATACACATATGACTATACATGTAGGAATGTTTAATGAGTATTTTACTACATTACAAACTATTTCTTGAAAATGATGAAAATGATCTCTAAAGTAACATTGGAGGGTGACTATAACTTGGGTGTTGCAAGAATTGAGCCATCCCAATTTATAGGGATGGGGTTGAGGATGGGATATGGTTGGCAACTTCAATCTCTCAATGGTAGTAGAGAGATTAGATTCTTTAATTTATCATCATCGATCATGAAGTACAATGATTGCTTGTTCACCCACATCAGATAAGAATAACTACTTCACTACTTCTTAAGGTAAGAGGTTCATTGTTTGTGTAATGTTGACCCAAATGTTGGACTATGTGTCAATGATTCAATTTAAGGTCTTGACATCAACATCTCCAACTTTCACCTTTGTGAGCATGTTCTTTTGAGCATGTTACTTAGCATTGAAATGATTGCAACACTTGTGCTTGTTGCACCACTTATTGGTCTTGGAAAATATGTTCTTGTTTGAAAGTAGTGATTTCCTTCGTGTGTTGGCTAGTTTGTGATCCACTTCTGCTTTATCTCCTCCTCAATATTTGAGGACCTTGTGTTGCCTTGACTCAAATGAGCCCAACCTGGTATAGAGCTTGTGAAAGGTGTCAATAAAGGCTTGGACAAATTGGTCATGCCCCTTCCTATTGCAAGTGTTATTTTTTAACATAGTGGTTAGTGTAAACATATTCACAGTAAAACTCATCCTTGAAGACTTCTAGGAATTTCTCCTAGGTTGGTTCAAATTCTTTTTGTTTTGGTCCTCCTATAGTGTGTGAGCTTGTTTCCACTTCTCGATAGGCAAGGAAGCCTTTAGGTTGACAATATTGACTTTGACAATCTTGATCATACCAATTATTTACAAAATTTATATCAATCTTACCCTTGGGTATTGGCACACCTAGCTTTACTTAAAACTTGGACAGAGGATGGGGGCTAATGGGACCACCTATTTAAGGATCTCTATAAATTGGTTGAATTGAATTTTTTATTAATTTGTAAGTGCTTCAATTTTGCTCTTGAACATCACATGCATCTCCTATCACATTGATTGGCCATCTTGGAACGGGATGGCAAGTACTCTAGTAGATCTTGATGTTTGATGTTGAAGCTCAGGTACTCTGATTGTGTATGAAAGTAGATGTGTGATGGAAAATTGCTTTATTACCATTGAACTGATGCCCAAGGTTAGAATCCTAGTGGACAACTCTCCATGTGATCATCTAAATGAGTTATGATGTATGCAAAATTTATTAACATAATTAAAGTGAATTTAGACATAGAGATATGAACTAAATAGAGAATATGTTTTATTCAACTACATGTTTCAGACATGGCATAGCCTTGTGAAATATGTCTAAACTATGTTCCAAATATATGTATATATAGTTTACAAAGATTCATGCCATGGGGACCAAAAGTCATTGGGAAATTGAACCATCTCCTTGAGAAGTGGAATTGTTTCCTTGATTGCCTACTCATCCCCCTAACAATTGTGGAGTGCAAACGATTCTTGGCATGTTATTGATGAGTTGACAACTGCCTTGGTTGGCATATAATGAGCCTCATAAGTGACACCTTGGTTGCCACATCAACTGTTTTGTTTGAAGCTTGAAGATGATGCAATAAGTAGCTTTGTGAATTATATGTTCTGGTCTTGCTAGAAGTTTTATTGAACCTTGTTGGAGGTAATGGTAGAAATTGTAGATTGTAGGTTGTTTTATTAAGACATATTTGCGGCGTAAGTGTTTATGTCAACAAAGTGTGCTATATTGTTGTTGGAGCTTGTGCAACATTTTCTAGAGAGAGGACATGGTTCTTTGTGTTTCGTAGAGCATATGAGAGGCGCTTTATTGTACTGTAGCCCTGAGAAGTAGCTCCACAATTACCACAGGACATGAGAATGCCTTGGGTGTTACTACAAATACCTTGCTTGCATATTCCTTTTGGGTTAAGGGAAGGGAGTAGACTTGTTTAAGTATATAGTACACACAATACAGTATATAGTTTCATAGAAAAAAGGCTTATTCATGTACTAGCCATGCAAAATATCTTCATTAGAACTTTCAAAATTAAAGAAACATGTAATAATTGTAAAACATAGGATACATGTTGAAGAAACCCATGATTGTTGAAGCATTCTTGGCAAAACCAAACCAAAACATTCTATTTTCTACAATAGAATGAGACTCTAATTGTTTAGGAGAAGACAAACTATCCACATAAAAAGTAAATGTAGGGCTAACATGCACTACATTCAAGATAACATAAACAACTAGGGGAAACTCAGAAATTCCTCTAGGCCAACATCATGTTCAAATTATAGTAATTGTTAAAAGGGCCCCTCATGGTAATTGGAAATCTACACTTGAAGGAAATCTTTGGATTCTTTGCTTGAAGAAAACTCTAGACAAATTTGCTTTTTACAAGCATTTTGGATTAGATATGTTTAAGATAAAACTTTGCTTAATTTCTTGATTTTTTCTAGATAAGCTTTGAAGTTTGCTTTTTAATTTCAAAATTAAGTTGTAATCCTTATATCCTATCGTAGTAAGTCGCATTTTATTATAGTGTTGTATGCTCAATTTGTGTTTGGTTCATTCATCTTCTCCTATGAGACATTAGAGTTGTATTTGGTGACATGTAATGTTTGGATGGAGAATTATAAATAGTGGCAGGTCTTCATTTTGATTACAAATAGCAAGGAGGTATAGGCTTGGGAGGTATTTAATTTTGCAAGGAAACCTTAGAGTGTGTTTGGTTTTGCAAGAATTTTGGGAATTTGTTTGTCTTGTAGGGGCTTGAGATTTGTTTGAATTTTTTGTGTTTAAGAAAAAAATATTCTAAAGGGAAAACTATCAAAAATTCGATAGAAATGTGCATTGCATGTATACATCCTTGATTTTTCAAAATGAACGAGATCCATTATTTAATCCTTATAGGGAGATCAATTACATGTAGTAGTCTTTTGTCACACATGTATAATGTTATTTTGTTTGAAAGCCTCAATACGCGTTGTTCATGATCCTTGGTGTGGACTATGTTGTTGTAAGAACAAGGGTGCCATTCATTTGGCTCCCTTTCGTTGACTACATCATAGTGTCTTGATGAACCAAAAAAACTAGTAAATATTCATCAATGTTGATTCCATTAATTATATTAAAGAGACCATTGAACTTTCTAACATCTTTTGTGCTCAAGTTACGAATCAAAACATGATCACAAGGAGAGAGGGCCTTGATTGAATTTGAAAAAATGCAATTGGGATTTTATTGTTATTGACAAAATTAGGGAATCACACATAGAACATCATGTCTATGTTTTCCTGTAAACCTAATTGTCATTAAAGATTCCTGGGTGATTATACAACAATTCTATTTACATTTTATATACTATGACTAAAACAATAATATAGTTTTGTATTAAATAATTGTGATCACACACAAAACATAATTTCCATGATATCCTTAAACTTAATTGTCAGTAAAATTTTTTATTAACTATGACTGTCACAATAATATTGTTTTGTATTAAATAGTTCTAATTAATAATTTTCTTTTTTTTATAGGTTTGAAGATAAGAAAATTAACAAAAATAATTAACATAAAGATTCAATGAAATATGGAACCTTTTACCTTGTTCACTCCTTTCTCCTTTGATTGAACTGAAGTAGAG